>SJYV01030841.1:0-39279 GCA_006410875.1 Neotragus pygmaeus
GTATAGGAATGCAAGGGATTTCTCTGTGTTAATTTTATATCCTGCAACTTTACTATATTCATTGATTAGAAACAACAACAACAAAAGTATTTTTTTTACTATGATTCACTGAAACCTGGACACCTGGGAGGGAAAATGAGTTTTCATATCTCATGACCTGTGTTTTCCTCATTGGAGTCTCAGTTTTTTCGTGTGTCAAATGAATGGCTTGGACTAGGTAACACTTCAGCAGTTCTTAAGGATCTGACATTCTTGATTCACAGTGATCAATATTACGGAATTTCATGTGGCTGCTTAATTAAAACATTAAATTTTGGTAATAATTTCATGTGTCATGTGAAATTTTATTTAAAACAATATTTTGTATTTATATACATACCAGCATTTTTGATAACATGCTCATACTACAGTAAGCATTCAAGAATAAAACGTGTGGGAGGTGGGAGGGAGGCTCAAGAGGGAGGGCACATATATATATCTATGGCCGATACATGTTGATGTATGGCAGAAACCAACACAATATTGTAAAGCAATTATCCTTCAGTTAAAAATAAATAAAATTTTAAAAAAGTTTCCTTCAGCTCTCTTTACCCTGTCCTTTTTACTTTTTTAAAAAATTTAATAAGCTAAGTAGTTCTTGACTCATCATTCATATGAAAAACCAGCCATGCAACACTGACTAAACTGTCTGAAAACTGAGCCCCAGGCAAGTACTGTCCATTTTTATTGGTTCTACCTACTTGCTTGCTTAACTGGGTGGGAAATACAGGGAATCTGTGATTAGAACTCATCTTAAAAGCTTGGTTTTGAAGAATACACAAGTATTCAATTAGCATAAGTAAAATATATGGGGATTAGGGTAAGTCTGGAGGAAAATTTAAGCATGTTTCAGAAGGATAAGAACTAGAATATATCTCATCCACTATTATTATTATTTGCCTATAGGTCACTAAAATTCTTGTGTTTCGATTTCAAACCTCAGAGAAGATGACTAGAATAGTATTAACAAAATAGTATCAACTCCTTTAAGGAGCTTACCATCTGATCCAGTGGTGGGAATAAACACTAAACAAATAAATGAATGTATTCCCAATCAAATTATTAGGATGTCATTGACATAAATATAAACAAAGCAAGACAAGGGATTGAAATAATGGAAGATATCATGTTATGAGGCAGGAAGGGTTGCACCAAAGAGGTTATCTCAGCAGAAGGGACTTCTTATTTCCTAAGGTGATAGTGCTAGATATAGGAGCAAAGAGCTATTGTGAGGACCCTTCTGGCTCTCAAGGCTGACTTCCTCACTGTGCACCTCCTAGACTTGAAGAAGCAATCTTTTCTCTTCCCTCCACTTCTTATAGCCTATTGGGAAGTGGACTTTGAATCCAGATTTCTAGAAAGATCTGACTGCCATCCTTCATCCGCTTATCTTAGACTCAGAGGGTACTGTAAAACAAACAAACAAAAAATGATGCCCATTATTGTAGTTTTATAAAGATTAAGTCATTAGNCTTTGAATCCAGATTTCTAGAAAGATCTGACTGCCATCCTTCATCCGCTTATCTTAGACTCAGAGGGTACTGTAAAACAAACAAACAAAAAATGATGCCCATTATTGTAGTTTTATAAAGATTAAGTCATTAGCCAGTGCACTTGCCAACCTACAATATATCCTGAAAGGAATTCAGGATGAAGCATTCTATGTTTTAGATATATGGGCCCCTAAATAGTTAAGCATATTAAAAAGCAGAGACATTACTTTGCCAACAAAGGTCCATCTAGTTAAAGCTATGGTTTTTCCAGTAGTCATGTATGGATGTGAGAGTAGGACCATAAGAAAGGTGAGTTCCACCAAAGAATTGATACTTTTGAACTGTGGTGCTGGAGAAGACTTTTGAGAGTCCCTTGGACTGCAAGGAGATCAAACCAGTCAACCCTAAAGGAAATCAGTCCTGAATATTCATTGGAAGGACTGATGCTGAAGCTGAAACTCCAACACTTTGGCCACCTGATATGAAGAAATGACTCATTTGAAAAAAACCCTGATGCTGGGAAGGATTGATGAGTTTGAGCAAGCTCCAGAAGTTGGTGATGGAGAGGGAAGCCTGATGTGCTGCAGTTCATGGGGTCGCAAAGAGTCAGACATGACTGAGCGGCTGACCTGAACTGAAATAGTTAAGATGCATATCTAAGGAATAATTTCAATGACTCTAGATTCTAGAAAAGTGCTGAAATCATTAACTTGAGATATGTGATTAGCAGTAAACTTTTTATGACTTACTGCATGCATTTCTCAGCCCCAAAATTCATACATACAACTGGCCCCTCTTATATCACTTCAGGGGAGTTCTTCTGAGCTATTTGAGAGACTGTCTCCCAGGCTTAGTCCTCAGTAAGCTACCAGCATAAAACTAAAACATTGTAAACTAAATGTTTTGATAAAGTGAATACATAGATTTGACTGTTGATAAAATAAATAGCACATGCAAATGTAGCAATTTATAGTATTGTGCAAATATCTGAAGCTGTCCTGAATATAACTGCAATACAGATAAAAATGTAAGAATTTAAAAATTGGATTTGACATACCTCTAAAATAGTTTGGCAAGAACAGCTATATTTTAGAGTGCAGTGGATAGTACACATCACCCTCAGGAAACTGAGACAGCAACTAAAGACATTTAGGTATACAGAATTTGGAGCTGGAAGAAATAGATTTGAATTGTGCCTACACATCCTAACTTTAAAGTTTTGTCAACCTAAAGAAAAATGCACAACATAAGAGCTGAGAGTTTACGTTTTATTCATGGACCTTACTGAGGACTAGAGCCTGGGAGACAGCCTCTCATTAGCTCTGAGGGGACTGGTCTGAAGAAATAGAGAAAGAAGTTAACTTATATATGATTTTTCAGCAATTATTTATGTTTTTTTTGTAGTTTTGCTGGGTCTTTATTGTTGCATGGGCTTTCTCTACTTGTGAGGAGCTGCTGCCACTTTCGAGTTGCGGTGCTCAGGCTTCTCACTGTGGTGTCTTCTCTTGTTGCAGAGTGAGCGTGGGCTCTAGGGCATGTGTGCTTCAGTAATTGAGGCAGGTGGGCTCAGCAGTTGTGGCTCCCAGACTCTAGAGCACAGGCTTAGTAACTGGTGCATGGATTTAGCTGTTCCACAGCATGTGGGACCTTCCTGGAACAGGGATCGAACCATGTCCCCTGCATTGGCAGGTGGATTCTTTACCACTGAGCCATGAGGGAAGTCCCTACATATGAATTTTGGCTAGAAAATATATGCAGTCCAGCATACATCTTGGTTATAGATTACTTCTATTCACAAAGAATAAATAACTCAAGCTAATTATTTTTTTTTAGTGCTTTTCTATGTATGGAAAGATGCAAGACTGGGTTCATTAAAATTTTTCTTAAGATCTATATCTAACTATCTAAGGGGTTTGCTTGTCCAAAGCAGAGAGTTCCTCATCCTTTTTCATCCTGAATTCCGCCAAGTGCAACGTTGGTCAGCAATTACAGTGACTAACTTCATACTTGTAGAACTGGATAGTGAGCAACATTCATTGTTTCACAGTTCACTCTGTTCTGCTGCCAGGCACTGCAACCTTAAAAAGACAGTTATACCTCTCCAGCCAACACACACACATGTGCACACACGCCCCCTTATTTCATTATCAACAGGCTTGAAATAAAGAACATTTTGTCCAGTAAGTTTCTATGAGCAACTGTGGAAGTACAGCAGGTAAGGTGGATTTAATAATTTTGAGCAGGAAAAGAGTTACATTATTTTTGTTTTTATTCGGGGAAGGTCTTGGGCAGAAGCTACCTAGATTTATAATTTCCCTGGAAAATGTATAAAAACTACACAACTGGCTTGTACTGTAGTATTTTCAATAATGCCAGTAAGCTGCTGATAAACATGCTATGGTTTTCACTTCAGTAATGTTATAGGCTACTAAGTATTAACACCGAAGTCATCACACAATGGAAGATTAAGGATATGGGAGTGAGTATTCAGTGTTTCGAATCTTTCCATTTCTTATTGTCTGTTGACTCACATGTGTCACTGCACTTTCGAGTGACTGCTGTTCTCACCTCAGAAATAAATCTCAACTTTAAAACAGGTCATTGAAAAAGTCTTGGTGTTCATGCTTTCCAAAGGATCCCCTGCAGACATTCTTTACTATCTACTTTTCTGGCATCATCTTCTTTTTTTTTTTTTTTAAGATTTTTTCCCAGGTCTTTTTTAGGGCAGGGCGTTGCACTGGATCTTTGCTGCTGTGCCTGGGCTTTCTCTAGTTGCGGACAGCGGGGGCTGCTCTTCATTGTGGTGCACAGGCTTCTCACTCTGGTGGCTTCTCTTGTTGTGAAGCAGAAGCTCTTTCTCAACGTACAGACTTCAGCAGTTGCAGCTAACAGGCTCTAGATCTCGGGCTCGGTAGTTGTGGTACAGGGGCTTAGTTGCTCTGTGACACGTGCAATCTTCCCAGACCAGGGATCAAACTAGTGTCGCTAGCATTGCAAGGCGGACTCTCATGCACTGTGACACCAGGGAAGTCCTGACATATTCTAAAATTCTATTTTTTTAAGGTAGCCAGGTGACACATTTATTCTGAATCTTTGAATCCAAACCCTTATACAGATAAATCTAATACATTATTGTTTTAGGTAAAAATAAAGAAGTACAAATTTGGAGGACTTATATACAAGAGTGTTGTCTGCCATCTTCCTGATCTACAAGGATTGACTTATTAGCCACTGCAGTCACTGATCTTTACACACCCTGAAAGGAGTTCAGGGTGAAGATCAGAAATGAGGCACTCTGTGTTCTGGGGAAACTGGCAGAACAGGCTTTCATATAGGTAGATATTTTCAGGAGAAAATTTTATGAACTCAATGTCTGGCATCTTCCCATACTCAGAAAAGCACTAAAATCATTAACTGAGACATCTCATGGCTAGCACCAACTTCTACGAAGATGTGTGCTGGATTGCACATACTTCTTTGCCAAAATCACATATATGCTGACTTACCCCCTTACCACTTCAGAGCGGTTCTTCAGAGCTATCAGAGAGGCTGTCTCCCAGATTATAGTCCTCAGTGAGCCCACAAAACTGAAACTCACAGCTTTTATGTTGTGTGTCTTTATTTCAGTTGACATTATCATAGAGCCATAATAATTAAAATAGTATGGTTTGAGCTCGTTTAGACAAATAGATAAATGGAACAGAAGAGAGTCCAGGAATAGACCCACACATACATATATTCCCTTCTAAAATTCTATTTCTGAGATCATTGTTTTTTTCTCATGACCAATTACTCCAGGGAAATGAACTAGGCAATGTAATTGCATCAGACACGATTCATTCCAAATAACCCAAGGAAAGAAAAAACATTAAATATCTAGACTTCATTTCCTGGTTAATGGTGGACCTCTATGAGAATTTGTATGTTGTGTGGAATTTTTTCTGTCTTACTGTCAATATCTCCGTATTTCCACAGTTCTTCTGCCACCATGAAGAGGGTCTTCTCCAGCGCCATTCTTGTTCTGGTCATCTCCATGTGGGCTGCCTTCGCAGTTGGTGAGTTCCATGTCCTTACTGGGCCCTCATTTTCTGCTGTATATTCAAGATCATGGAAAAGTTAGAAGTAAAGTAGAAATGCTGTCCTGTTTTATTTAAGTCTAATTCTTCAGAGTCATGCAGACACTGAACCCCCAGAAAGAAAGGATTCACACAGTGCTACTGGTATCAAAACTGGTGGTTGAAAACAAAGTTGTATTGGTATAAGGAAATGACACTAGACAGTAAATCCACAGGAACAAAGGACGGGAACCAGAAGTGGTGAATAAAACATTAATATTACAAATTCACTAAATATATACTCACTGTCCTTTCTTCTCTAAGCTTCTTTAAAAGACATGAAATTGTATAATAATTATAGCAATTTATTGTTGGGTTTGTGACTAATACAAATGTAAGGTGTATAACAACAATGTAATAAAAGGAAGGACAGAGCTATGTAGGAGTAACATTTCTATATATCACTGGAATTAAAACTGTATAAATCTGAAATATATTCCGATAAGCTAAGATAAATACAATAAACCACAGTACAATTACTAAAAAACAAACAAACAAAAAAGAAAATTCAGGGATTTCCTTGGTGATCCAGTGACTAAGACTCCACAGTCCCAATGTAGGGAAACTGGTTTCAATCTTTGGTCAGGAACTAGATCCCATATATCGCTACACAACTAAAGATTGTACATGCTGCAACAAAGATTGGATATCCTCCATGCCACAAGTAAGACCTGGTATAGCCAAAAATAAATAAAAATTTGTTAATTAAAAAAAAGCCTGCATTATACATAAAAAAGGAACAAAACAATAGATCAGGGGTTTCCCTGGTGGTCCAGTAGTTAAGACTCCATATTCCCAATGCAGGGGGCACGGGTTCAATCCCTGGTCAGGGACTAAGATCCTGAATGCTGCACAGGGTGGCAAAAAATAAAATCAGTTGGATTTCATCAAATTAAACATTTTAGTGATGTAAAGGATACCAACAAAGATGTCAATAAAGTGGAAGACTGCCTAGAGAATGGGAGAAATTATTTGTAAAGCATCTATCAAAAAGAGAGGTAATAACAAACATTAACAAAGATGTGAAGAAAAATGGAACTCTCATATAATGCTGGTGGGGATGTAAAATGGTGTGGCTACCTTAGAAAATAATCCAGAAGTTCCTCCAATGTTCACCATATAACCCAGCAACTCCACTCTTAGGTATACATCTAAGGGAAATGAAAAACACATGACCACAAAAAAACAGGCACATAGGAATTCCCTGGCAGTCCAGTTAGGTGAGGACTCTGAGCTTCCACTGCCAGGGGCCTGGGTTTGACTCCTAGTCAGGGAAAATCTCATGTGGTGCAGGGGGAAAAAAAAAAAAATTCACAGCAGCATATCAAGTTTTCATACTGTTGTGATTATCACATTCACCTCACTGCAGCCTTATTCATAACAGCCAAAGAGTGAAAACAATTCAAATGTCCATTAATTGATTAATGGATAAACAAAATATGGTATATACATACAACAGAATACTAATTATAAAAAGGAATGAAGTATTGATGCATGCGATAACATGGATACACCTTTACAACACTAAGTGAAAGAGATAGAAAGGAAAGACTACATATTGTATGATTCCATCTGTATGAAGTGTCCAGAACAGACAGAAAGTAGATTAGAGTTGTCTGGGTTGGGGGAAGGGAGGAATGAGAAGTGCCTGCTGTTGGGTACAGGGTTTCTTTTGAGGGTGATGAAAATGTTCTAAAAGTGACTGTGTTGATGGTTGCACACCTCTGTGAATATACTAAGAACCACTGAATTGTATACTTAAAATTTTTATTTATTTTTGATTGTGCTGGGTCTTTGTTGCTGCATGCAAGCTTTCTCTAGTTGCAGAGAGCCAGTGTGCAGGCTTCTCAACGTGGTGGCTTCTCTTGTTACAGAGGAGGCTCTAGGTACGCCACCTTCAGTAGTTGCAACTCATGGGCTCTAGAGTGTGAGCTCAGTAGTTGTGGCACACAGGCTTTGTTCCTCTGTGGCATGTGGAATCTTCGCAGACCAGGGATGGAACCCATGTCTCCTTCTTTGGCAGGCAGATTGTTAACCACTGGACCACGAGGGAAGTCCTCAACTATACACTTTAAATAGGTGAATTCTATGGTATATGAATGATAGCTAATAAAGATACATATATTATAAAGAGAGTAGACAATATATTTTATATATCATTATAATTATATAACTACATAACATCAATATAATTATATAAAACTATATAAGTATTAATATGTGTGTGTATAATTGCAAAGACTGTTTTGGATCAAGAATATGTAACCTATCTTTTAAGGCATCTCAATATAACTACTTCATATAACTTAAGAGTGTGTTTTCTAAAAAGATCAGAGAATGATTATAGAAGTTGTTATTTACCTGTGAAGGGGAAGGGTCAAAATTAAGATCTCTTCTTTACAAAGAGGAGGGGACATAAGTTTCCTGATTCTTTGCTCCTCTGAGGCCCCCTTTGGAGGGCAGCATGCATCAAAAAGGAGCCTTTGCCTCTCCTGGTGGGATCTGATGCTTTCTGGGTGCCAACCAGGTTTCCTTCATCCTCACTTTTACCCTTAAGGGCAGAAGACAGAGCAGCAACTCTTTTGAATATGCTTTTGTCTTCCAGACTTTCCTCTTCCTATGGACGGAGGAACTGACCTAGAAAAGACATCGGTAAGCTCTGCTTCCTTGCTTCCCAAGCTCAGGAATAGAGAGGAAAAACAGTTTCCCGGATGGTCTCGGCTTATTTTTTTGGGAGGCAGGGGCCAGTGAAAATGTATGTGGGGATAACCCCACAGCAACAGCTGAGTCACTAACTATATGTAGTGCCTTTTATATGTTCCTGGGTATAAACCCCAATCAGTTCATACAACTCTCTTGTGGGATAGAAGGCAAGTATTTTGCACCATTAAATAAATGAGGAAGTTGTGGCTCAAATTCAGGTCTGTCCTATGCTGAGGTGGACATTCTTTCAACTGAGATATGCTAAGACATACATCTTGCCTCCCACAGATCAAGTGAGTTTCTCATTCTCTCTGTCCCCTTCCTTCTAAACTGTAACTCTCCTGTAATAAGTCTGAGCCTACTACTATCTGAAGCACCATATACAAGGCAACCAGAAATGTTCAGAAGCATATTCTAATCTCTGAAACCTAACAATCACATTTTGTAATTAGTGAGGCAGGGAATTTCATCCTAAAAAGAATGTATAGCCCAGACTGGGGAGTCTACAGATTACATGTGTTGTGTTATGTTATATACATACTGTTGGTGGTGAGCACCAGGGGTCAAATACTGAGATTTCTGAAGCCTGCTCTCCAAACTCCTGGTCTATTGCTCCGTATTCCATCCTGCTCCCCTGCTCCCAGCAATCACGGTTAGAGGGGCCAGGTAAAGGGCTCTGATGCACTGTCTGTGTCTCACCTTCAGGCTGAATGCGCTAAGAATATAAATAAGTGCTGGATTTTAGCCTACCTCAGGCCAACAGACTCCATATGCGGCAGTGACCACATTACCTACAGTGGGGAATGCCACCTCTGCTACAGAATTCTGTAAGTCTTAATTTTTTTTTTTTTTTTTTTTACTTTTCTTTCTCTCAAGTCGAGAGGCGTAAAGTGGCCAGGATAGGAAGGGCCTCCTCGGAACACTTCCAACTGATTAGATCTTCCTTCCAGAGAATGCTCCCCTACCGCTCCTCCATTTCTTCTATCCCTCCCTATGCTCCCCAGTGTGATCCCATTCAGACAGAAACAAAAACCCACCGAAGTGACTGTGCTATGTCCGGCCTGGACAAAGACCAAGTGGAACAAACTCAGTAGCGCAAGTAGGCACAGCAGTCAGGTCTTATGACCACAGATGAAGGTTCTCCTTAAGCCAAAGAACAGAAGCCTGATGAAGAAGAAGAGGTAGCTGGGCGAAGTATCTAAGTCCAACATATGACCTTCCTGAGTCCTTGACTGCTTTTTAATCCTGTATATGTGCTGTACTTCCCTGGTTCTTTGTCATAATTTTGTTGTTGAAAACTGGAGGAGTATAACATCACAACCCTGGAAATCAGATTCTCTCCGCTCTCCAAGGTTTGTTACTGTTGCTGTTTGTTAGTTTAGTGACTTCTGGAATAATTCTGTGAAGCTTGCATGTTTTGGTCATGTATAGTCACTACACAGGTCCCATTTAATTGTCTTAGGGGTCTCCTAAAGATTGAACAGAAATTGTCTTAAATGACTAAAACCAATAAATCTACCAGTCTTTAAAAAAATTATTTCTTTTTGGCTGTGCTGGGCCTTCGTTGCTGTGCAGGCTTGTCTCTAGTTGGGGCGAGTGGGTGCTACTCTCTAGCTGTGATGTGCAGGCTTTTCATTTCGGTGGCTTCTCTAGTTGTAGATCACAGGCTCTAGGGTGCACAGGCTTCAGCACTTGCAGTTCCTGGGCTCTAGAGCACAGGATTATTAGTTGTGGCACACAGGCTTAGTTGCTCCAGGACATATGAGATCTTCCCTGACCAGGGATCAAAGCTGTGTCTCCTACATTGGCAGGCAGATTCTTTGCCACTGAGCCACCTGGGAAGCCTTCTTCCGGTCTCTGCCAACAAAAACTTTATGTGTTAGATAGGGGTCCACCTCATTCTTTTGTAAACAATTATCTAGTTGCTCCAGCACCATTTTTTGCAGAGACTATTCTTTTCCCATTGAATAGTCTTGGCACGCTTGCTAAAAATCAGTTGGCCATACATGTTGGGTTTATTTCGGGATTCTCATTTCTATTCCATTATTCTCTGTCTAACGTGATGTTGGTACCACAACACTGATTATCTTTGCAGTCAGTTTTGAGATCAGGAATGTGGGGTCCTCCCAACTTTTTTTCCCCCCTCAAAAATGGTTCTGGTTACTCAGATCTTCTGCAATTCCATATAAATTTGAAGGTAGTCTTTTCCACTTCTGAAAAAAAAAAAAAGGCCATTGGGATTTTGATAAGGGTTACATCAAATCTGTCAATTGCTTTGTGTAGTATAAATATTTTAACAATATTCAGTTTTCTAATCCATGAGGATGGGAGAGCTTTCCATTTATTTAGGCCTTCTTTCATTTCTTTCAGCAATGTTTTATAGCATCCAGTAGACAGTCTTTAACCTCCTGGGTTAAATTTATTTTCAGGTATCTTATTTTTTGAATATTGTAAATGCAACGTTTAAATCAATTTTCTTTTCAGATTGTTCTTTGTTGGTTTATAGAAACAGAGTTGATTTTCCCGTGTTCTTGTATTCTGAAATACTGCTCAGTTTATTACCTTTAATAATGTTTATAGGAATTCTTTGAGATTTTCTTTACATAGAACTATGTCATCTTCAAATACAGTTTTGCTTCTTCCTTTCCAGTTTGGATGGCTTTTCCCCCCAGCTTTATTGAAGTATAATTGAAAAGAATATAAAATTTTGGATTTCTCTTTTTCTTTCCAAATGCTTTAGTTCAAGCTTTCACTATTGAGTGCAATGTTAGATGTGAGATTTTCATAAATGTTCTTTCTTACATTGAGGAGTTTCTCTTCAATTCCTAGTTTTCCAAGTAATCTTATTATGAAAGGGTGTTTGATTTTGTCAGAGGTTGTAGTTTTTTTCAGATTTTTGGTTTTTTAATTAAATATAATTTTCATTGAATGGGTCTTTAAATTCTATAGTGCATAACAGGTTTTAAGNGTTTCTCTTCAATTCCTAGTTTTCCAAGTAATCTTATTATGAAAGGGTGTTTGATTTTGTCAGAGGTTGTAGTTTTTTTCAGATTTTTGGTTTTTTAATTAAATATAATTTTCATTGAATGGGTCTTTAAATTCTATAGTGCATAACAGGTTTTAAGTTTCACACACATGATTTCATACCCTCCCATAATAGTTCTCTTTTTCCCCTTTCCCCTACAATGTCCTTCATCCCTTCCCTCTCTCCACTCATAACCACTAGTTTGTTCTCTGTATCTGTGACAGTTTTTGTTGTTGTTGTTTCATTCACTAGTTTGTTGTAATTTTTTAGATTCCATATATAAGTGATATCATACAGTATTTGTCTTTCTCTCTCTGACTTATTTCACTTGGCATAATGCTCTCCAAGTCCATCCATGTTGTTGCAAATGGCTAAATTTCATTCATTCTTTTGTGTGTGTGTATGGCTGAGTATCATTTCATTGTATATGTATACCACAGCTTCTTTATCCATTCGTCTGTTGATAAAACTCTTAGGTTGCTTCCATGTCTTAGCAATTATAGATAATGCTGCTATGAACAGTGGGGTACATGTATCCTTTCAAATTAGTTTTTTTTTTTTTTTAATTACATGGAGGAGTGGAAATGCTGGGGCATATGGCTCTGTTTAAAATTTTTTTAAGAGACCCCGCCCCATACTATTTTAAACAGTGGCTGCACCAATTTACATTGGCCACCAACAGTGCCCAAGTATTCCCTTTTCTCCCCATCTTTGTCAATATCTGTTATTTGGACTCTTTTTGATGATAGCCATTCTGACAGATGTCAGGTGATATCTCACCATGGTTTTGAACTGCATATCCATGTTAATTACTGATGCTGAAATGATGTGTGTGTGTTTTTTTAACATGAACGTGACGAGCATGTGACTCTTTTGCTTCATTCTTTTAATATGATGCTAGTACACTGGCTTATATTTTTAGGTTGAACCACCCTGTATTCGTGGGATAAACCCAACTTGGTCATGATGTATAGACCTTTTAATATGCTATTATATTCAGTTTGCCAGTATTTCAGTTCAGTTCAGTTGCTCAGTCATGTCTGACTCTTTGCATCCCCAAAGATTGCAGCATGCCGTGGGCTGCCATTTACGGGGTCACACAGAGTTGGACATGACTGAAGCGACTTAGCAGCAGCAGCAGCAGCAGGCTTCCCTCTCCATCACCAACTCCCAGAGTTTACTCAAACTCATGTCCATCAAATGAGTAATGCCATCCAACCATCTCATCCTCTGTCGACCCCTTCTCCTCTTGCCTTCAATATTTCCCAGCATCAGGGTCTTTTCTAATGAGTCAGTTCCTCACATCAGGTTGCCAAAGTGTTGGAGTTTCAGCTTCAGTTCTTTCAACAAATATTCAGGACTGATTTCCTATAGGATGGACTGGTTGGATCTCCTTGCAGTCCAAGGGACTCTCAAGAGTCTTCTCCAACACCATAGTTCAAAAGCATCAATTCTTCGGTGCTCGGCTTTCTTTATAGTCCAACTCTCACATCCATACATGACTACTGGAAAAACCATAGATTTGACTAGACAGACCTTTGTGGGCAAAGTAATGCCTATGCTTTTTAGTATGCTGTCTAGGTTGGTCATAGCTTTTCTTCCAAGGAGCAAGCGTCTTTTAATTTCATAGCTGCAGTCACCATCTGCAGAGATTTTGGAGCCCCCCAAAATAAAATGTGTCAGTGTTTGCATTGTTTCCCCATCTATTTGCCATGAAGGGATGGGACCGGATGCCATGATCTTAGTCTTCTGAATGTTGAGTTTAAAGCCAGCTAAATAATGTTGCCAGTATTTAGCTGACAGTTTCTGCATCTAGTTATCTTTTTTTGTGATGTCTGGCTTTGCTATTAAGGTAATTCTAGCTTCACAGAAATCAGGAATCTTCTTCTTCTACTATTTGGAAGAGTTTGAAAAGAAATGGTATCAAATCTTTAAGTATATGATAGAATTTTCTAAAGAAGCCATTTGGTCCTGAGTTTCTCTGTTTTAGGAGGTTTTCAATAACTGATTCAATGTCTTTACTTGATATATGTCCTGTTGATATTTTCTATTTCTTCTTGAGTCAGTTTAGGTAATGTGTGTTTACAGGAATTTGTCCATTTCATCTAGGTTATCTAATCAGCTGATGTACAGCTGTTCATTGCCTTCCCTTGTAACCATTTTTATTTCTGTAAGGTCAGTAGTAACGTCTTTACCTTTCATCAAATGGATAATTTAACTGTATTGCACATTCGCTTCCTAATACTCTGCATTTTACTTAAATACTCAAGATTACTTTGAATTTTCTATATTTGATTTCAGACTGAGTATGTTTTATACACTCAACCTCTTTGACAAATAAACATATAGCAAATATTTAAAAATCACTTATTAAATAAGAAATCACTATTAGCTAAATGTCTCCTTCTCAGACTTAGCTAAAGATTATCACGTCGAATTTAGAAATTATTTGTGATATACCTTTGAGTAAAAGTAACCATTTTGAAATATAATTTCTTACAGATATGAAAAACTTAACATAATTAAACTGCATGATGGACCATGTGTAAGTAAAATCACTTTCATTTTTCATTTTGGGGAGTAAACCAGATAAAGAGTTCCTTGTTCGAGAGGATTTTAAAGATTTGTTATGAAAAATGTCAAACATACATAAAATTAGAAATAATGATACCATGACCTTTCATGCCTATCTTATAGGGCAATGTATGTCACAATTCCTTCCTCTTTTTTTTTTTCTTTGCTGAAGTATTAACACAAGTCTGACATCATGTAATTTCACTCTTACATACTCCACAGGGCATCTCTGAGAAGTGTTACATTCCCTTACACACCCACAATGCTATTATTACACCTAAGTATTTCCTTGCCATCTTCTTTTGAATATACTTCCAGTTCAAAATTTCCCAGCCATCTCAAAAATAACATCTTCTTAGGGAAGAAATGTATTTCAGGCTGATAATTCAGCAGCAAAGAACATTGATTCCATCCTTTCTCTTCCCTGCCATGCCCAATTTGGGGGGATATTGACAAAAGATACTAACTGGAATATAAAAGGTTATTCTGAGAGTGAACAGATCAGGCTTTGATACTGTGTCTTTGACTCTAGGGTCATAGAGTACAAGCAAGAACTCAGCTAATGCCAAAGAGATTATTGTAGCTTTATGAGGCATGGCAACAGGACTGGGACAAATTATCTTAGAATAGAACATGAAGGACTTCTCTGGTGGTCCAGTAGTTAAGGATCCGCCTACCAATGCAGTGGACACAGCTTTGATCTCTGGTTTGGGAAGATCCCACATGCCGTAAGAAAGCCCTTGTGCTACAACTACTGAAGCCCAGGAACCCTAGAGCCAATGCTCTGCAACAAGAGAAGCCATGGCAATGAGAAGACCATGCACTGCAACTACAGAGTAGCCCCAACGCACCACAACTAGAGAAAGACTGTGTGTAGCAATGAAGACCCAGTGCAAAGTAATAATAATTAATGAAAGAGAAAATGACGTGTGTGGAAGGGGACACAGGTTAAAAAGACATAATTATGTAATACTTTTATGACAGCCTCTTCTGACAATCTCAATTCACAAGGCTCATCTGATTTACAGATCAGCATACATATTATTTGTCAAGGACCTAGAAGAAGAGATTAAGAAGAGGTGGCAAGAATACACAGAAGAACTGTAAGAAAAAGATCTTCATGGCCCAGATAACCAGGATGGTGTAGTCACTTACCTAGAGCCAGACATCGTGGAGTGTGAAGGCAAGTGGGCCTTAGGAAGCATTACTATGAACAAAGCTAGTGGAAGGATGGAATACCAGCTGAGCTGTTTCAAATCTTAAAAGATGATGCCATGAAAGGGCTGCACTCAATATGCCAGCAAATTTGGAAAGCTCAGCAATGGCCACGGGACTGGAAAAGATCAGTTTTCATTCCAATCTCAAAGAAAGGCAATGCCAAAGAATGTTCAGACTACCATACAATTGTGCTCATTTCACGATACCAAGGTAACACTCAAAACTGAACTGGTTCAAAAAATAATTGGACTGGTTCAAAATTGGGAAGGAGTATGTCAAGGCTCTATATTGTCATATTGCTTATTTAACTTATATGCAGAGTATGTCATGCAAAATGCCAGGCTGGAATCAAGACTGCTGGGAGAAATATGCAGAAGATACCACCCTAATAACAGAAAGCAAAGAGAAACAAAAAAGTCTCTTAATGAAGGTGAAAGAGGCATGTGAAAAAGCTGGCTTAAAACTCAACATTCAAAAAACTAAGATCATGGCATCTGGTCCCATCACTTCATGGCAAATAGATGAGGAAAAACTGAAAACAGTGACACTTTATTTTCTTGGGCTCCAAAATCACTGCAGATGGTGACTGCAGCCATGAAGTTAAAAGATGCTTGTTCCTTGGAAGAACAGCTATGACAAACCTAGACAGCATATTAAAAAGCAGAGATATCACTTTGCCAACAAAGGTCTGTATAGTCAAAGCTATGGTTTTTCCAGTAGTCATGTACAGATGTGAGAGTGGGACCACAAAGAAGGCTGAGCATTGAAGAATTGATGTGTTCAAAGAGTGGTGCTGGAGAAGACACTTGAGAGTCCCTTGGACAGCAAGGAGATCAAACCAGTCAATTAAAGGAAATCAACCCTGAATATTCACTGGAATGACTGATGCTGAAGCAGAAGCTCCAATCCTTCAGTCACCTGATGTGAAGAGCTGACTCACTGAAAAAGACTCTGATGCTGGGAAACACAGGGGCAGGAGAAGGGGGTGACAGAGGATGGCAGAGGTTGGATGGCATCACTGACTCAATGGATATGAGTTTGAGCTAACTCCAGGAGATAGGGAAGGACAGGGAAGCCTGGCATGGTGCAGTTTGTGGGGTCACAAAGAGTCAGACATGAGTTAGTGACTGAACAACAATAACACATATTACTCATCAGGAAAGGTCTAGTGGACTGAAATGTTCTCTAGTTCCACTAAAGAAAAATCCTAAAGATTCTCAGGCACTTCCATTATTTGGGGTAACTACTAAGAGACGTCACATGATCTCTACTCTGTCAGACTGTTTTTGACCTAGGCCAATTCATAGATCATCCTCCTGAATCCCCTCCTCTCGTATCTGGACCATAGCCCTTGTCAGGGGCTTCCCAGGCGGTGCAGTGGTAAGGAATCCACCTGCCAATGCTGGAGCCCCAGTTTTGATCCCTGGAGAATCCCTTGGAGAAGGAAATCGCAGCCCACCCTAGGGTTCTTGCCCAGAAAATCCCAGGGACAGAGGAACCTGGCAGGCTACAGTTCATGGGGTCACACGAGTTGGACATGACTTAGCAACTAAACAACAATACCTAGCAATATGATGGATCTCAAAACACTACAGCAAGAGAAAAAGCAAGGAACAGAAAAATAAAATTAACACATCATTATGTAAGTTAAAAATAAACAACACAATTATATATTTTGCACAAAGACATGGAACAAAATGAACACATTAAAATGGCTTGCTATGCTATAAGGAGAAAGGGAATGAATGAATGAATGAATAGTGGCCCCTCCCCACAGTCTTTCAACAAAGCAGAACAGAAACTGTTTTCTTTTTCCCAGTTTGTCTTTATTTTAAATTTTTATTGGAGTATAGTTGATTTACAATGCTGTGTTAGTTCCTGTTGTACAGCAAGGTGAATCAGTTAAGTATAAATATTTAACCACTCTTTTTTTTATTATTCTACCATACAGGCCATTACAGAGTATTGAGCAGATTTCCCTGTGCTATAGAGTAGGTCTTTATTAGTTATCACTTCTACGTACAGTAGTGTTATATGTCAATCCCAAACTCCCAATTTATCCCTGCACTGTCAACCATGTGTCTCACACTGTCACATGCTTTGCCTATACCCCCTCTCCTGTGCTCCCCACAGCCCCCACCATGAGGAAGATGTTGCTATTAGCTCCATTTCCTACTCAAAGATGCAGAAGTTGACAGAGGGATGTAACTTACCCAAGGAAACAGAGCTAGGAACTGGCAGGGCTAAGTCTTGAATCTGGAGGGTCAGTTCTAGACTCTATTCTTTCCATGCCTCAAATAACAGTTTATATGCCTGTGACCAGACGCTGATTCACATCAATTCCACTGTATCTACCCTCCACCTTTTCTGCCCCATGGAATTTCCTATAGGCTCTTACGGGGTCCAAAGACTTACATAAGAATTCATATCCATAGCTCTCCTCTTCTTGGCCCACTTCCACTCTGTACTTTTGTTCTTCCTCAAGGAAATTAGAATGTCTCTGCTGCTGCTGCTGCTGCTGCTGCTTAGTCACTCAGTTGTGTTCAACTCTTTGCGACTCCATGGACTGTAACCCACTAGGCTCCTCTGTCCATGGGGATTCTCCAGCCAAGAATGCTGCATTGTGTTGCCATGCACTCCTCCAGATCTTCCCATCCCAGGTCTCCCGCATTGTGGTAGGATTCTTTACCATCTGAGCCACTTTGGTCTGCCGTAATTCATAGGATAATTGCTCTACATTCCTCTTGCTAAACTATTTATAGTAACCAGTATGGTAGTTTTTCTCTTCATTTTCCCAAATTTGATTTCTCTAAGCATATATTTCTCTCGCAGGAAAACTCCTGAACTTACCATTACAGAACTTACTGAATTCCCAGATCAAGTGAATCACAATGACTGCTTTTATATCCCCTTTAATATGCTGGTGCTTGAGGAAACCAACAGCTACAATCAAACTCATTGATCTTCATAAATGATTCTTTTTTTCTATGCATTTATTGTGTTTTTTAGATCTCACATGTGAAATCATACAGTATTTGCCTTTCTCTGACTTATTTCATTGAGTGTAATGTCCTCAAGATCCATCCATGTTGTTGCAAACTGTAGGATCCCCTTCTATTTTTATGGCTGATTTATTCATGTGTGTGTGTGTGTACTCTCAAAACATTTTTATCCATCCACTCATCAATGGACACTCAGGCTGTTTCTGTGTCTTGGCTATTGTATACAATGCTCTATGAACATGGGCACGCAGGTATCGCTTCAACAGTGTTTTTATTTCCTCTGCATATATTCCCAGCAGCAGAATTGCTAGATCATATGATAGTTCTAGTAATTTTGAGGAATCTTCACATTTTCTAGAGAGGCTATAACCAAATCACAATCCCATAAACAGTGTACAAGGGTTCCTTTTTCTCTCTTGCCAGCGTTTATAATCTCTTATGTTTTCAATAACAGCTATCCTTAACAGGTGTGACAGAATATCTTATTGTTTTGGTTTACATTTCCCTATGATTAGTGATGTACCTCTTGACCATTCATACTTTTTCTTTGGGAAAATGTCTGTTCGGGTCCTCTGTCCATTTTACAATTGGATTGTTTCATTTTCACTAATGAGTTGGGGGAGGAGCTGACTTCACACAGGGTTTCTGTCTTCTGTTTAGCTGGGTTGTTAGCTGGTCTGCTAGGGCTTCTCTTGGAGTCCAGATAATTGTGAAAGGGAGATGATGGTAGCAGTGATGGCTAACTTATCTCCTGCTCATGATGGCTATTGTGTTGCTAAGGTTTCTCTTGCTGTCCTTGGGCAAGGGCCACCCATCTCGCGTCTGAGAGATTTGCAACTAAGGACTATTGTCCTCCATCTTGGGAAGGCTGGGATGATGTGCTGAGTGATGCTGCTGTGTTGGGACATAGAGGTGTGGTCACAGTGACTGGGACTTTCATTGCCCGTCTTCTGAGACTTGGAGGTTTGTTCGGGTTTGCTGTTATCCATCATATCCAGTATTTAGGGACGCTTTCCTGGATTGCTAGGGTTCCTATTATCTCATGTTCAGTGTCTGATGGATTAATTTACTGGCATTCAATAACAGTGCCCTCTGACTGTGCAGTTTGAGCTGCTCTCACTCTGCTTGTCAGTGGCTCATAATTGGATGAAGTTCTGGCTTGTCATTCATGGAGTCAGGGTTGGGAGTTGAGGGTTCCAGAATCAGAGGTTAGAATTTACAGGGTGGGATTTAAGGATTAGAGGTTGGAATTAGGAGATTAGAAGATAAATGTCAGTGGCTCAGAATCTAGAAAGGAAGTCTAGGATGAAAGGGTTACGAGTTTATTAGCTACCGGCTTGGGCTGGTGTTGGAAATTAGTATCAGAAGTATAAAGGTTAGAGTGGTGGTCAGAGATCAAAAGTGTTCAAGTCAAGGGGTAAGATATTTGCGTGGTGGTTAGGGACTGGGGCGGAGTTAGATGTTAGGGCTGCACCACGGGCCTAAGGTTTAGGACCTGAGTGTAAGGATCAAGGGTGAGAGTTACAAGGTCAGCTTCAGAAGATAAGGAGTCAGGGTCAGGAGATCTAGGGTTAGGTAACAAGTCCAAAAGGTTAAATCACTGTCAGTGATAGGGTTGGGGTTTAGGAAATAGGATTGAGTTAGGGACTACGGTTGGGATTTGTTAAGAGTCAGGGAGGCAGGGTGAGGGTAACTTCCTCTTTTTCCTTGCTGTGGGAAGATTCTCCAAAGAGAGAAGACATCAGGTTCTGTCACATAAGCTCCAAATTCGAGGAGAGAACATGTCAAGGTTTCATGCCAACTCTTTCACTGCATACCCCTTTTGACCAGGGCAACACTGGGCCCTGAGATTCAGCAAATCAGCAAGGGAGGAATATGCTGGTCTCCCTCTCCTGCAGGCACTACCCTGTATCTGCAAGTCCTGCTCTTAGGGTCCCCTTCACTTGGCTCAGAGAAATCACCTTTCCACCTCGGAAGCATTCTGCACCCTTATTAATTTTGTTCAGTAGATTTCTAGTCATACACACACATACAGAGAGGAAGGAAGTGATGTGGCTGCTAGCTAAATTCTGATCTCTTCTTTAGTAAGGCCAGAAGAAAGTGAAAGTGAAGTTGCTCAGTAGTGTCCCACTCTTTGCAACTCCATGGACTGTAGCCTATCAGGCTCCTCCATCCATGGGATTTTCCAGGCGAGAGTGCTGGAGTGGACTGCCATTTCCTTCTCCAGGGGATCTTCCCAACCCAGAAATCGAACCCGAGTCTCCCACATTGTGGCAGACACTTTACCGTCTGAGCCACCAGGAAAGGATGGGCTAAAGCAACAAAGATAGGGGCAAATACTCAGAAGAAAAATAGAGAAGGGTAATGGGGATGAGAATGATGAGAAAGGGTGTTGCTTTAGATAGTAAATCTGGCCAGGCCTCTCTGAGGTGACACAAGGCCGAGGAGTGAATCAAGTAAATATTGGGGAGACAAGCTTTCAGGCAGTGAGCACCTCCTATAGAGGCTCTGCGGTGGGAACAGGTGGTGGAATGATAGGAGAGAGGGGAGAGTGGTTTGGAAAGGCATGCAGGTCGGCAAAAGCCAAGTCATGTAGTTCTTTAAGGTCCTTGGTGAAGAGTTTGGGGTTTTTTTCTTAGTAGAGCAGGAAAACACGGCAGTGATTTAGGCAAAGGAGTGATGTGAATACCTTGTGCATTAAAAAGATGATTCCACGTGTCACGGAGCAGCCACAACTACTAAGCCTGTACTCAGTGTGGTTCAGTGTACTCAGTGGCTCAGGAGACACACGGGTTTGATCCCTGGGTCAGGAACATCCCCTGGAGAATGAAACGGCAATCCACTCCAGTATTTTTGCCTGGGAAATCCCATAGACATAGAAGCCTGGCAGGCTACAGTCCATGTAGTCACAAGGAGTGGATACGACTTAGTGACTAAACAACAACAACAATTTAAATATGCTGGACGAAAAAGAAAACACCTCAAAAAAGACTTAGGGGCTGCCACTACTACTACACTGCAAGAAGGCAGTATGTTCTTAAATACCACTATCTAGAGACAAGACTAGACAAAGGTAGATGTCCTTCTGGATAGAATGAACATAAGTCATAATTAACCTCTTGGGACTTCCCTGGTGGCGCAGTGGATGGGAGTCTGCCTGCCAATGCAGGAGACATGGGTTCAATCCCTGGCCCAGGAGGATTCCACATGCCACTGAGCAGCCACAGCTACTGAGCCTGTACTGAGTTGAAGAGCCACAACTACTGAGCCTGCTTGCCTAGAGCCTGTGCTCTGCAAGAGATCCCACTGCAATGAGAAGCTCGCACACCGCAACCAAGAGTAGTCCTTGCTTGCTACAACTAGAGAAAGCCCGCACAAAGCAAAAATAATAAAGAAGACAAAAAATTAGCCTCATAATGGGTGATTCACTCAACTTAGTTCGGACTCATAACTGGTGTAGAATTACTTCAGCCCCACCAAAACCGAATCAAGACACAAGTTCTTTGTCCACCGCCTCCCTCCGAAAGACAAATACTGGGCAGCAACGAAGTGCCAGGCACTACCCTAGACCCCAAATAGAGCGAGTCGCGCAAAGCCCACTCTGGCTGCCCCACTGGCGGCCCCGCTCACTGCCAGGCTGCCACCCTGAAACGCCCATGCTGTCCTCTCCGAGGTCCTCTCTGAGCCACATCCCGTCGCGGTGCCACCGGCCTGGTCCGCTCTCCCACCTGACGGCGGCCAAGCACAGCCCACCTCCCGTCCAAGACGGCTACGTCACTTNCAAATAGAGCGAGTCGCGCAAAGCCCACTCTGGCTGCCCCACTGGCGGCCCCGCTCACTGCCTGGCTGCCACCCTGAAACGCCCATGCTGTCCTCTCCGTGGTCCTCTCTGAGCCACATCCCGTCGCGGTGCCACCGGCCTGGTCCGCTCTCCCACCTGACGCACAGCCCATCTCCCGTCCAAGACGGCTACGTCACTTCTTCCCTCCGGAGCAAGCGCTGGAAAGACGTCAGGGCCACGGGAAGGCGGGCCTTGCTACTGCACGACATCCCGGATTGGCTGGCACAGCACCTCACCCCCGCCCGGGCCGCACAGCAAGGACCCCGAAGAGGGCTGCCCGGGCGAATGCCTAAAGGTCTCCGCTTGGACCGAAAGGCTAGCTATCGCAGTGCCTGGTGGCGGGTCCCGCGGCAGAAGGACCAGGTGACTCGTATCCGAACTCCACCCGGGGCTCCCAAATAGCCCAGAATCTGGAGTGGGTTTAGGCCTCGGTACAAGGGGCCGAAACCGCAGGGCTGCAGGCCTGGAGAAATGGAAGAGCAGGGTGGGGAAGAGGGTGGTGTCTAGAACTGAGGCTGTGAGGTTGGGGGACTGGAGGGTGGGGCTTCAGGTTTCGGAGGCAGAAAGCCGATGTGATGATGAGCTTGGGAGGACGGAGAGCGTGGCTGGCACCCTCCAGGAAGCGGAGAAATAGGAGCCTCTGTAGTGGAGGCAAATGCCCAGGGAACTTCCAAAACTTACAAGTGTCTTAAAGGAGCGACTTTTATGTTGAGCAAGTTTCCCGACTTGTTCCTTTTTGTTGTAAACCAGTATCCAAGACAAGCGTGACTTGGCTGGCATTAGAAAAGGAACTATGTCCTCCTCTGGATAGCCTCTAGCATTCTGGCCTTGGAATAGCTGAATCATTCATTCACTGATTGATTCAACAAATACCGTTGAGAGCCCTGTGTATGCTAGGCACTCTGCAGTACAGAGGATATAGAGGCAAAACAGCTCTGTGCTTTCATGGAGCTGACCTTCTAGTGGGGAAGAGATAAGTAATGAAGACGTGTAAGGAGCCATGAGAGTGGGGAAATGAACTAAGATCTAGTGGGTGAGTAGGCGGTATCCAATGGGAACACATTCTGGACTGTGAAAACTCTGGCTGTCAGGCCAGAAAGTCTTGGAGCTGCAAGGCCTATGAGGCTAGAGCAAAAGCAAGTTAAGGTGTATGGTGTTCTAGATGAGGGATCAGATCATGCAAAGCCTAGTAGGACATTATAAGGCTTTCAGGTTTTATTATAAAAGCAGGGCACACTTTGGAGGGTTAAGGAGGGAAATGAAATGATAAGATTTGCATTTTTAGTTCAGTGGTTATTGTGTGGAGAACAGATTGTAGAGGGAGCAAGAGTAGAAACTGGAAGGTCATTAAAGAGGCTGTTGCATAAGTCCAGGGAGAGTTGATGATGTTTTGGACTGGGGTGGTGGCAACTGAGAAGGAGAGAACTGTATGGATTAGAAGGACACTGGTGAGGCAAAATTACCAGAACTTAGTGATATAGTGGATATGGAGGATGAGGAAGGTGAGGTGGTCAGGATCTCTCTCCCTAAAAATATGACAAGATTCTGCTCACTTTTGGGTTACTCACCACCTGGGATGTTAGGGAAACTAGGTTGGCTGATCTTGTGCTGGTTAGACTGTGGTTAGCTCTGTGGATCAGCTGGAGCATCAGCCTGAATGCTGTAGAAAGGCCATGAGTTTCTAGACCTTGGCAGTGTTTCTGTTTGGGCCAAATCCTAGCACTGCCTTTAATGTGCCACTTTCGGGCTAAGAGAAATAACATGGTTGTCCAGACTCTGTCTCTGTGTGTGTTCATGGAAGCCTTCTCTATTTACTGGCAGATTTATTAGAGGTTCCACCTAGATAATCTTTGAGAACTACTCAGACCTGCGTAGATGATCAGTTTCTTACATGTAAATAGAATTTCAAAGTTGGAAGAGATCTCAAGTTTTCTTAGTCTAGTTTAAAATACTTTTATGTTTTTTATAGCATTTCCACAATTATTGAGCTCATACACCATGATTAGACTGTAGATATACAAAGATAAATAGAATAAGACTATATAGGTTCATTTAGTCAATAGAATTGATTAAGCATCTTTGTGCCAGGCATTTCAGCTACAAAATGAGTACAACTTGTCTTTGACCTTCGAGTTGCATGTCTGCAAGCCTCACCATGGTGAAGGACAGGGAAGCCTGGCTTGCTGCAGTCCTTGGGGTCACAAAGAGTCAGACACAACTTAACAACTGAACAACAAGCCTTGCCATTGAGGACAGCAAGTGTATTAAAGGGTTTGATTTGGCCAGAGTAGATCCTGGCTTATCTGGAACATTAGAATTGAAATCATATGTATCCAGCAGACATAGGCAGTGGTTGTGGGGGCGGGGGTGAGAGGGGGTGGTATCCTGGCAGTATCCCAATTCTTGTCCATCCAGTCGAGCAATTCTAGAATTGATGGGAGAGCACCGTGTGACTGTACCCTTGTGGCTAGAGTCTATAGGAATGTAAATTGTAAATCCTCTATAAAACACAAAAGATAGGAAGTGAAGGGAGTACTGGCAGAGACAGGTAATGTTTAAACTTGAACTTCTCATGAATGGGTCACTCCTTTGCAGGGTTACAGTTGCATTAGCAAGATTATGTCCCCCAGTGGGTAAATTGAAGGCCCCTGCCGGTGCTATTCCTTTCCCTCAATCCCATGACCCCAATAGGCAGTTAAATACTAAGTAACTGTCATGTGCTTTATTAATGTCAGAAGTGAGAGCCCTGGTTGACTTGCAAGACTGCCTGGCTCCAGAGGAAGGAGGGTGGGGACTGCAACACTGATGTGTCTCTAATTGGCTCTCTGATGGCAGGAGGGAGATGACCTCGATCTTGCGGAGCCCGCAGGCTCTCCAGCTCACTCTGGCCCTAATCAAACCTGATGCAGTTGCTCACCCCCTGATTCTGGAGGTAAGAACATGTCCTAAGCCTCTGCTGTATGCCCTGGGCATCGCTTCTGTTTCAGATGTCACAGGGCCTTTTGTGAAGACTGACAACACAGTCCTGTGCTAGATGGTGTGGAGGCAAAGCTAGACGTCGTGGACACTGACCCCAAGGACACTAAAAATCTGTTGGAGAACTGAGGCAGATTAAAAAATAGAAGAGGGACTTCCCTGGTAGTCCAGTGGTTAAGAATCCACCTTGAAATGCAGGGAACACAGGTTTGATCCGTGATCAGAGAACTAAGATCCCACTAAGATTGGGGAACTAAGATGGGGCAACTAAGCCCACGTGCCACAACTACTGAAGGCCATGGGCCCCCACGAATGATTCTGCACGAAGCAATGAAGATCCTGTGCTTAGTCACTCAGTCATGTCTTACTCTTTGCAACCCCATGGACTGTAGCCCCCCAGGCTCCTCTGTCCATGGGAATTCTTCAGACAAGAATACTGGAATGGGTTTCTATGCCCTCATCCAGGGGATCTTCCCAACTGAGGAGTGGAATCCAGGTCTACTGCCTTGCAGGCAGATTCTTTAAACCCATGCAGCCAAAGAAACAAATAAATAAAATATTTTTAAAAATAATTAAAGGCTCTAATACAGTGAGAAGAACCGAACCTCAAGATAGTGTATGTATCCTAGCTGTCTGTTGCATATGTGCTCAGTCGTGTCTGGCTCTTTGCAACTCCATGGATTATGGCGTGCCAGGCTCCTCTGTCCATGGAATTTTCGAGGCAAGAATACTGGAGTGGGTTGCCGTTTCATCCTCTAGGGGATCTCCCTGACCCAGGGATCACACCCTCGGCTCCTGTGTCTCCTGCATTGCAGGCAAATTCTGCACCACTGCACCACCTGGGAAGCCCTAGTTCTCTATTGCTGCCTAATAAATTACCACCCACTTAGCAGCTTAAAACAGCCTGCATTACCTCACAGTTCTAGAATGTAGAGGTCCAGTAGGTTTGGCTAAGGGCCAGGTTCTCTCCTTAGGGTTTCACAAAGCCGAAGTCCAGGTATCAGCTGACTGGGCCCTGATCTTCAGGGTGTGGGGAAGAATCCATTTTGAAGCCATTCAGAATGGCAGAATTTGATTTCTGTGTCTATAGGACTGAGGTCCCCCTGTCCTTGCTGGCCTTCAGGTGGGGACTACCATTTTTAGCGACTACTCACATTCCTCGTTACATGACTCACTCCCATCTTCAGGATAGCAACAGGGTGTCTCTTTTCTTCGAGTGTTAGGCTCTAAAGGGTCCCCAGGGTTCTTTTGGTTAGCCTGGGTCTCCTGTTCACTCGGATGCTCCCTTTCACTGACTTTTATCTTTGGGGTGGTGTTTATCCAGGCTGTTCATCAGCAGATTCTGAGCAACAAGTTCCTTATTGTGCGAATGAGAGAACTTCTGTGGAGAAAGGAAGACTGCCAGAAATTTTACCGAGAGCATGAAGGTAGGAGCCAACAGTCCTCTGAGTGGGAGGCTTCTCTATCCCTAGAAAGATTTTACATGGACACCCGAGTCAGGTTCTCACTGACATCAGTTCAGTCGCTCAGTGTGTCTGACTCTTTGTGACCCCATGGACTGCAGCACGCCAGGCTTCCCTGTCTATCACCAACTCCCAGAGCTTGCTCAAACTCATGTCCATCGAGTGGGTGATGCCATCCAACCATCTCTTCCTCTGTTGTCCCCTTCTCCTCCTGCCTTTAGTCCTGCCATCAGGGTCTTTTCCAATGAGTCAGCTCTTTGCGCATCACATGGCCAAAGGGTTGGAGTTTCAGTGTCAGTCCTTCCAATGAATATTCAGGACTGATTTCCTTTAGGATGAACTAGTCTGATCTCCTTGCAGTCCAAGGGACTCTCAGGAGTCTTCTCCCAACACCACAGTTCAAAAGCATCCATTCTTCGGTGTTCAGCTTTCTTTGTAGTCCAGCTCTCACATCCATACATGACTACTGTACTTACCAACTGTAAAATTCAGCTAGTCTTCTAGAGAGTGGATTGATAACACAAACTTTTCATGATTATCAATGTTTTTAAAATATTTTCTAGGAGGGTCCTACCTCATGGTACCAACAAGAAATTTAGTTTTATATCCTGATAATAGCACTAGTTAACAAAAAAGTCTGTCAAGTACTGTCCAAAGGCTCATGATTTCATTTAATTTCCCAGCAACCATGAGGTAGGTATTATGTCCCCAGCACACAAATTAGGAAACTAAGTTAGGGAAATTATTGATTTGCCTGAACTACACAGGTGGTAAGTTGGAGAGCCTGGGTTCAGTCCCAGGTAAGTCAGACTTCCTATTCCTTTCTCTAAAACAGTGATTATTCCCTCCTCTAGGGAGGCAGGAGTATAAAAAGTTGTCTTGGCACCGTGTCTTAATGGAGGTCTTCTCTCCTTGCAGGGCGTTTTTTCTATCAGCGGCTGGTGGAGTTCATGGCCAGGTATTTCTCATTTTGGTCCCAACATCTTCATCCACTGAGACTTATATCCCCTGCCCCCCTAAGTAGATTTGTTGATTTTATTTGCCGCTCTTTAAAGTTGTAAGCAGTGTTGAGGGTCTGAAGAAACGTGGGCTCGGGCCGACACTAACCCTGTGGCCCCCTGTTCTGAGGTGCTCAGTGATCCAGGGGCTGTAGAAGAGTGTTGTTGAGTGCTTCCTACCAGCTCTGCTGTCTCGGTGGCCTTTCTTCTTCATCAGCGGCCTTCTATCACCTCTTTGAAGCAGTACTCAGCTAGAAAGGCAAGGAGACTCTCAGGACGTCCAGTGTGCCTTTGGTTCCTGCTCACAGTGTTTCCTCCTGAAGCCAGAGCCAGATTCCTGACACGTGCTCCCTTGGTTCACAGTGGGCCGATCCGAGCCTACATCCTCGCCCACAAGGACGCCATCCAGCTCTGGAGGACCGTGATGGGCCCCACCAGAGTGTTTCGAGCACGCCACGTGGCCCCAGATTCAATTCGTGGGAGTTTCGGCCTCACCGACACCCGTAACACAACCCACGGCTCAGGTGAGGCTGCCTTCTGTGTCCACAGTATTAATAAGGGAGTTTGGCTCAAGGACGGTGGGCAGGCTGGATGGTGGGGTTGAAAGGCAGATCCCCCAGTGAGCTTTCCTCCCAGCTGGCCCTTTGTGGTGACCTCGCCAGATGGGGCCCAGGACTTAGGGGCGGGAGAAGTACAGGCTCTGGTTTCTGAACCCGATTACCGTGTTCTTGCCTGGAGAATCCCAGGGACGGGGGAGCCTGGTGGGCTGCCGTCTATGGGGTCGCACAGAGTCGGACACGACTGAAGTGACTTAGCAGCAGCAGCAGCAGCATGACTGCTTCGTGCCTCTGCCCTGCACTCCCTATGAGAATCCCTTCTCGTTTTTTCCTCCCCTTACAGACTCTGTGGTTTCAGCCAGTAGAGAGATTGCAGCCTTCTTCCCGGATTTCAGTGAACAGCGCTGGTACGAGGAAGAGGAGCCCCACTTGCGCTGCGGCCCTGTGCACTACAGTCCCGAGGGTGGCATCCACTTTGCTGCTCCAACAGGAGGCCTGGGGCCANGGGTGATGCCATCCAACCATCTCTTCCTCTGTTGTCCCCTTCTCCTCCTGCCTTTAGTCCTGCCATCAGGGTCTTTTCCAATGAGTCAGCTCTTTGCGCATCACATGGCCAAAGGGTTGGAGTTTCAGTGTCAGTCCTTCCAATGAATATTCAGGACTGATTTCCTTTAGGATGAACTAGTCTGATCTCCTTGCAGTCCAAGGGACTCTCAGGAGTCTTCTCCCAACACCACAGTTCAAAAGCATCCATTCTTCGGTGTTCAGCTTTCTTTGTAGTCCAGCTCTCACATCCATACATGACTACTGTACTTACCAACTGTAAAATTCAGCTAGTCTTCTAGAGAGTGGATTGATAACACAAACTTTTCATGATTATCAATGTTTTTAAAATATTTTCTAGGAGGGTCCTACCTCATGGTACCAACAAGAAATTTAGTTTTATATCCTGATAATAGCACTAGTTAACAAAAAAGTCTGTCAAGTACTGTCCAAAGGCTCATGATTTCATTTAATTTCCCAGCAACCATGAGGTAGGTATTATGTCCCCAGCACACAAATTAGGAAACTAAGTTAGGGAAATTATTGATTTACCTGAACTACACAGGTGGTAAGTTGGAGAGCCTGGGTTCAGTCCCAGGTAAGTCAGACTTCCTATTCCTTTCTCTAAAACAGTGATTATTCCCTCCTCTAGGGAGGCAGGAGTATAAAAAGTTGTCTTGGCACCGTGTCTTAATGGAGGTCTTCTCTCCTTGCAGGGCGTTTTTTCTATCAGCGGCTGGTGGAGTTCATGGCCAGGTATTTCTCATTTTGGTCCCAACATCTTCATCCACTGAGACTTATATCCCCTGCCCCCCTAAGTAGATTTGTTGATTTTATTTGCCGCTCTTTAAAGTTGTAAGCAGTGTTGAGGGTCTGAAGAAACGTGGGCTCGGGCCGACACTAACCCTGTGGCCCCCTGTTCTGAGGTGCTCAGTGATCCAGGGGCTGTAGAAGAGTGTTGTTGAGTGCTTCCTACCAGCTCTGCTGTCTCGGTGGCCTTTCTTCTTCATCAGCGGCCTTCTATCACCTCTTTGAAGCAGTACTCAGCTAGAAAGGCAAGGAGACTCTCAGGACGTCCAGTGTGCCTTTGGTTCCTGCTCACAGTGTTTCCTCCTGAAGCCAGAGCCAGATTCCTGACACGTGCTCCCTTGGTTCACAGTGGGCCGATCCGAGCCTACATCCTCGCCCACAAGGACGCCATCCAGCTCTGGAGGACCGTGATGGGCCCCACCAGAGTGTTTCGAGCACGCCACGTGGCCCCAGATTCAATTCGTGGGAGTTTCGGCCTCACCGACACCCGTAACACAACCCACGGCTCAGGTGAGGCTGCCTTCTGTGTCCACAGTATTAATAAGGGAATTTGGCTCAAGGACGGTGGGCAGGCTGGATGGTGGGGTTGAAAGGCAGATCCCCCAGTGAGCTTTCCTCCCAGCTGGCCCTTTGTGGTGACCTCGCCAGATGGGGCCCAGGACTTAGGGGCGGGAGAAGTACAGGCTCTGGTTTCTGAACCCGATTACTGTGTTCTTGCCTGGAGAATCCCAGGGACGGGGGAGCCTGGTGGGCTGCCGTCTATGGGGTCGCACAGAGTCGGACACGACTGAAGTGACTTAGCAGCAGCAGCAGCAGCATGACTGCTTCGTGCCTCTGCCCTGCACTCCCTATGAGAATCCCTTCTCGTTTTTTCCTCCCCTTACAGACTCTGTGGTTTCAGCCAGTAGAGAGATTGCAGCCTTCTTCCCGGATTTCAGTGAACAGCGCTGGTACGAGGAAGAGGAGCCCCACTTGCGCTGCGGCCCTGTGCACTACAGTCCCGAGGGTGGCATCCACTTTGCTGCTCCAACAGGAGGCCTGGGGCCAACCTCACACAGGCCTGTGAGTTTCTGAAGACTGGTGGCATTGCCCAACCTTCTCTCACAGCATTCTTCTAGGACCAGGGAGGCCTGGAGCTCCTTGCACCATCTCTGCTGGGCACCACCACCTGCGAGAGGGCCTAAGCTCCTCACTGCCACCTCTTCTAGAATCTCACTATCTACCTCTTCTCTGGAATACTCATGGGTGGTTCAGAGGAATGATGGCTCCTCTTTTTTCTGAGAACTGTTTATCATTTTCAAGGAGAAGCTTGCCCAGCTGACTTGCCTGAAAAATGCAGTGACTCTGTATTAGCCACGTTTGGTCTGTTTTCCTTAATAAGTCAGTATGCTACTGAATAAAGGCTGGGAGCACTACCCAAGGTGCTCTCTCTCTCTCTCTCCTTAACTGGAGTAATTAAACCTGTCCTAAGTCAAGTTTCTGGTCTATGCTAAGTGAAGAGAGAATTGTGTCAAAATCTCCCAAGAGGTTCACGCAGCGTGCAGCTTATGTAGAGCATGAAGGCCCCTGGCATAGGCCTGCATCCTGGAAGAAAGGGCACCTTTGGTTTGAGCAGAAGTATGTCTGCCCAGTAACGGCATATTGTTAGGACTTTTTTTTTTTCCTGATTTGCACAGAGCCACTAAAGGTAGCCATGTCTGCTTGTAGCTGAGGATGACAGTTACCTGCTACTATGACAAACCACCTCAAGATTTCATGGCTTAAAACAATAATGACTGAACTTGTTTATATGTCTGTGGATCGGCTGGGTGATTCTGCTGCGCTCACCTGGACACACATGGCTGCGTTCAGCAGTTGGGTCCAGCGTGGTGTTTCCTCCTGAGCTGCTGCTTTGCATGGTAATTTCAGGGTTCCAAGAAAGCAGGCCTCCATTCATGAGCTTATCAAGCTTCCGCTAGAGTCATGTTTGCTGATATCCCACTGACAAAGGCAAGTCACAAGGCCAAGCCCAGAGTCCATGTGGGAAGCAACCACACAAGGCACAGATGCAGGGAGGTGTGAATCACAAGGGAGCATTACCACGACAGTCTACAGGCTGAAAGTGAGATGGCTGGAATTTATATCGAGAACTTATGAAAACAAATATGTGCACAAGCCAAGAAAAGAGAGAAATAGCCAGAGAAGGAAGGCAGAAGCCTTGCCCACATACTTGCACTCATCAGGCTGCTCTCCTGAGTGTGTCTTCTGGTGTGTGTTGAGGATTGTCTTCTGACTAGGACCCCACCCACACTCCCTATGAACAAAAGCCTTCTCACCTGAATGTGTCCTGAGGTGTGATTTCACCCTAAAGTCTTGCCCACAGTTCCTGCACACGTGAGGTTTATGCCCTCTGTGACTCCTCTGGTGCTTAATGAGGTCTGACTTTTCACTAATACCTCACCCACACAAAGGGCTTCTCCCTTGTGTGTGTCCTCTGATGCAGTGTGACTTCAGGCTAAAAGCACACATAACTTTATGGGGTGACATCTAAAAAGCCTGGCCTACGCTCCCTATGTATTTAAGGCTTTTCCCCGTGTGTCGTCCGATGTCTGATGAATGTGACTTCGGACTAAAGCTTCAACCACACTCTGCACACAGATGTTCCCTCCCCATGACTGCCTGTATCTGACTTCTGGCTAAAACCAGTAGAGTGTGGACTCTACAAACCAGATTGCTCCAGATCCTGAGATTTCTACTCTCTCGGGAACGTTGTCTGTTTCCCCAGAGCTTACCCTCTGGGTTAGACTGAGCTGCATCTTCAACACTTAGTTGCTTCCCTGAGAGTTTACTGGTGGTCCCTGGGGTGGACTAGAGAAAACCACTGAAGTCCTGCTGTCATCGGAACTTTAAAACAAAGGGGTAGAGACCCTCACTCTTTGATGTCTGCTTTGCCCACCACACCCCTCCCCGCACTGGTTTTTATCAGAATGTTGCTGCTGCTACTGCTGCTGCTCAACTGGGCAAGGATCTCCTGATTGGTGTTGATTTCCTGCACATGAATCTGGAAATAGGATGACTGCAGACATCACGCTGGCTGAGAATCTGCTGACTGCCAGAGGATACAGAGGCCAAGGATGGATTTGTGGCTTTGAATCTGAAGAGTTTTCAGTCAAGGTCGTCACAGGAAGGGTTAGCTAGGCTTTTCCTCCTTGTCATAATGTCTTATAGTCCATTCATCATTCACAACCATTAACGTCTGTCTCTCCAAAGCAAGTTTCACCAGACCTATATTTCCTTCAAACCCTTTTGACTTTTTATTTGGAAATAATTTCAAACGTACAGAAAAGTTGCAAGAATAAGGACAGTACACAGAACAGCTCTGTACCCTTTCCCCAAACTACTTATTGCTAAAATTTGTGTTATATATGTTTGTGTACATGTATATATACATACATTTTTTTCTTTGAATCAATGTATACAATCATGCTCTTTACCTATAAATACTTCATTGTGTGTCTGACAAAAGTAGGGATATTCTTTTTCATAACCACAGTACAGTTATCAGCTCCGGTAAATTTAACATTTATATAATACTTTAACAACTATCAGATCCTCCTTCAATGCAGGAGACCCTGGTTCAATTCCTGGGTCAGGAAGATCCCCTGGAGAAGGGATAGGCTAACCACTCCAGTATTCCCTTGTGGTTCAGCTGGTAAAGAATCCACCTGCTGTGTGGGAGACCTGGGTTCGATCCCTGTGTTGGGAAGATCCCCTGGAGAAGGGAAAGGTTACCCACCCATTCTGACCTAGAGAATTCCATGGACTATTTAGTCTATGGGGTTACAAAGAGTTGGACACGACTGAGCAACTTTCACTTAATGACTATCATATGTATTCCAGTTGTCAGCTGATCTAATAATATCCTTTGTAGCATTTTCCCTACAGTACAGGATTGTCTACAATCATATTATAATTAGTTATGTTTCCTTAGTTTCCATTAGTGTCTCTTCCATGAGAATGGCATTTCTGAAGAACTGAGTTCTTTCTTTAGAGAATCTTTCTCATGTTTAGAGTGTAGAATGTGTAGAACATTCCTGACATTTTCTTATGATTAGGTTCAGATTATGTACCACAGTCAATTTTTTTTTTTTTTTAAGATTTATTTATTTTATTTTTAGGCTGTGGTGGGTCTTTTTTGCTGCTTTTGTTGCTGCACACGGGCTTTCTCTAGTGGTCGCAAGCAGGGGCTCCTCTTCATTGCAGCGTGGCGGGCTTCTCATTGTGGCGGCTTCTCTTGTTGCAGAGCATGGTCTCCTGGCATGCAGGCTTCAGTAGCTGCAGTGCATGGGGTCAGCAGTTGCAGCTTGCGGGCTCTAGAACACAGGCTCAGTAGTTGTGACACACAGGCTTAGCTGCTCTGTGACATGTGGGATCTTCCTGGACCCGGGATTGAACCAGTGTCCCTTGCATCACAAGGTGGATTCTTAATCACTGGACTACCCTTTAGTCAATTTTTACTTATTACATCTTTTATTTGAATCAAGCCAAAAAAAAAAAAAACCCCACCGTAGAACCTATTATTCTATTTATTATCCCAATAAGGAATCTTCCAAGTAAACATCAGAGGCATCGTCAGCTTTGTAAGAATCTGCACTTATACTAAAATTATCTTCTAGGCCATAACCAGTTACATGGACACATAAGCTACAACGATTTGTTTCCAACAAGAGAACAATCTTCATGACAAATATGGGAACTTTCTTTCTGAGTTTTTCTGTGTAAAGAAAGAGTAGATTGACAGAGGAGTCACTCAGTCTGGATGTCTCTAATACAGAAGACAGTGGAGAATAATGGCTAACCAGAGCACATGTGAAACCATTTGAATTTCCCCAGTCATTATCTGTCCAACTCTCTCAAGACAGAATGAAGGATGCTAAGACATGTTGCTCTAGAGGGTCTACTGAGCCCATTCAAGTCAGGACCCACACTGATCCGAAGGAACTACTCTCTGGAGCCATGAGAGTTCTGTCTGGGATCACGAATAGAGGCATAGGTTTGGGAACAGGTGACGAAAGCTAATTCCAGTCTCTTCCTTCTTTATTGTACATTTCTGAGAAATAGAACTGTTCACTTTATTAATGCATGTATATGTATCCAGGATTTCCCTGGTGCTCCAGTGGTAAAGAATCCACTTGACAATGCAGGGGGCACAAGTCTCATCCTTGGTGGGAAGATTCCACGTGCTGTGAGGCAACTAAGCCCATGTGCCACAACCCTTGAGCCCATGCTCTAGAGCCTGGGAGCTACAGCTACTGAAGCCCTGACCCTAACCCATGTGCCTGTGCTCCACAATAAGAGAAACAACCTCGATGAGAAGTCGGTGCACCGCAACTAGAGAGTAGCCCCCGCTCACTGCAACTAGAGAAAGCCCACGCAGCAGTGAAAACCTAGTGCAACCAAAAAGAAATGAATATATATATATATATATATCCATAATGTTCAGAGTAAAAGCCAAGCCCTGAGAGGGGCCCACTAGGTTCTACATTCTTTCATAATCTATCGGCTTTCTGACTCCACCTGTACTGTACCCTTTGTTCACTCATCTGAGCTGCACTGATCTCTGTCCTGCTGCTGTGCACTGACTGCTTCCTATGTCTGGAACACCCTTCTCCCAGATATACTATTGGTACATCCCAAGAACACAGAACTGGACTTTACATTTAATAGTTAATGAATACTTTTGAGTGAACGGGTGATAGGAGCAGAGTTAATTAAGAAAGAACTTGAAAGGCTAGACAGAAGACAGACACATGTTCGGTTCTCAACACTTAGACTCAAAGGCTCCTTCTCATAGTCTATGTTTTGTAACATCTCATTTACTTTCTTGAAATGAGATTCATATTGAATAAAATGTCCCCATACGCAGAATTTTTTAAAAATGGTGCCCTAACCCAAAATATAAAAGAGAAATAAAGGAAAATAATTCACAATAAAAATACTATGCTTTTTAATATTAAATTATTGGAAGGACTACATTAGGGGACACAGTGAAATAATCAGATGCTTATAACTATAGGCACATCACAGTTACAAATGGAGACAGACATGGACATGCCTTATTGATGATGCGTACATTCTACTGATGACAGACACAGGTGTGCTGTATGGGTGGTAACTAAATACTACAGCCAGCAATGCCACTGATGATGTAATGTTTTCTTTTTTTTTTTTCCCCCAGGTATGCCAAGCAGTGTGTGAGATCTTAGTTCCCAACTAGAGACTGAGTAAAGGCCACCGCAGGAAAAGCACCAAGCCCTAAGCACTGGACCACTGGTAAACTGCCATGCCTTTCATATTGATGACTACTACGTGATAAAGTTCAGAACTATTTTCCCCTTGATTTACAATCTACTATGTGGAAACTACTTTACAATATTATCTAAAGTAGATTTATATTCTAGACTCAGAGCATTATAAACAGATCCATGGCCTCGAGAGAAAAAAACAGAAGAGGGATGAAGAATTGATACAGGCTTAAGAAACATTTTTTAAAAAAGAAATGTGTGGACCTTGTCGAGATCCTGATTCAAATTCACAAAAGACTTTGAGATGATCAGGTAAATTTAAACACAGACCAACTATTAGAAAATACTAAGACACTACTGATAATGTGGTTTTTTATATATATATATATATATANATATTTAAAATCCTTATTTGTTATAGCTACATTGTGATATATTTACGAGTGATATGTCACATTATTTGGGATTTGTTTTAAATAATTCAGCAATAAAAGAAAAAAGCTATACAGAAAAAAGGAAGGATAAATCAAGTGTAGCAAGAGTATAAAACCTGAAATGGATCCAATATGATCCAAAGTTTCCATGTAAAAGACTAAATTATTAAAACTTGAGGTAATATACTTCTCAGAATCAATGAAATGCATGAGTGTAGCGACAGGGAAGAAGACCACCAGGTGAAACCAAGACAGAAACAAGACCAAATGACACTGGCTAGCTGAACGCAAATTTAAATGCGTGAGGCTCCCCCGAGACAGATGGAGAAACTACGTGAGCAGCTAAATGGAGTGAAGTGGAGCCAATTTAAATTGATGAAAGCAGTTCAAAACAGATACAAGCAGAAAAGAATAGAACAAAGCAGAACTACTTAATTCCTAGCTATGCCAAATAGAGAAAAACCTTTAAAAAGCTTCTGACAGAAATGGATGTTCAACTCCAAAAACAGCGGTCTTAAGAGCTCAGGAATATCCAGAATAATTTTGTATCTACCAACGGAGGCAGTTTCAAGTTTTCAATAAATGACCCAAAGTATGATTTACGATATTAAATAACTTTGCTGTTGTTTAGTCGCTAAGTCCGACTCTTTTGTGACCCTGTAGACCATAGAACTTACAAACCACAAAACTGGTGACTTCCCCGGTGGTCCAGTGGTTAGGAATCCGCCTTGCAATGCAGGTTCAATCCCTGGTCAGGGAACTAAGATCTCACCTGCCGTGGAGCAACTAAGCCTGCGTGCTGCAACAAAAACCTAGTGCAGCTAAAGTAAAATAATAATAGTAAAAAGAATCAGTTAAAAAACTACACAGAACTGATAGATTTAATTACACTTTAAGATTTTTTAACATGTAGGACTCAGAGGAGCCTTTTTAAATATTTTCTTCTCCTCCTTGCTCTCTGTACTCCGATCACACTGGCCTCCTTACTTTCCTATCTCTGCACTGGTTGTTTCCCTGCCCGGAAGAGTCTCCCACCACACCCACATATATACCTTCCTTACCTCTTTCAAGCTTCCGCTCACACATAGTTCCTCACAGAAGCCAACCCTGATCGCCCAACTGCCTCTACACCCTGGCACTCTGGATCCCCCTTATTCTCCTCTACTTATATATTTGTACATATTATACTTAGTATAATGTCCCCCCACCCATGATCCAGGTCAATCATAGGTTGGTCATATCTACACTTTTTATTGCAGAGGAAGAAGGATGAATGGCTGGCCGGATGGGTGGGTGGAATGAAGGACAACCTAATAGTAGTATGTGGCATATATTGCATTTCAAGTCAATGAGAGAACAATGCCTCTTTAATAATTGGTGGGCACAAACTACAAACTACATGGCGGTTCAGCATATATTAAAATTGCAAACGTGGCTTCTAAAACCATTAGTATCTTCTTTACTTTGGTACCAGCAGGCATTTGGTCGTGACAGATGCATCCTCCTGCCATCTCACATTCTCAGGTCACCATCGGGTCCTTTGCTTTCTCTCTACAGCACAACCCAACCCAGGAAGGTGCCTGGTGGCTAGGGAAGAGGGGCTGAAAAAGCTATTCTGCAGGAACCTCCAACAGAAACATCAAATGTGGTAGACCAGATCCCCTCAGACAAGACAGGGTAAGAATGCCCTCCGACACATCAGCTCCTCTAGGAAGCATCCCCAAGAGCCCAGGAAGACTGTCAAATGCAGAAATATCCCTTCTCCCAGGGCAGCGCTATCCAAGAGCAATATAGGAACTATGGTCCAACCACATACGTAATTTTAAATTTCCTGGACGCCCCTGGCGGTCCCAGAGGTAAGACTCTGTGCTTCCACTACAGGGGACACAGGTTCCATCCCCGGTCTGGGAATTAAGATACCCGACTCCCGCATGCCACACGGCACCACTGGGGAGAAAAAATTCCATAGCAGCCATCTCAAATAGTTTTTTAAAAGGTGAAATTAATTTTATGGTCTTCCCTGGTAGCTCAGAGGGTAAAGAATCTGGCTGCAATGTGGGAGACCTGGGTTCTCTCCTTGGGTTGGGAAGATCCCGTGAAGAATGTAGTGGCAACCCACTCCAACATTCTTGCCTGGAGAAACTGCGTGGACAGAGAAGCCTGGGACTAAAGAGTCCATGGGGTCCCAAAGAGTTGGACAACACTGAGTGACTAACTTCACTTCTTCAACCCAACATATCTAAGATATTATCATTTCAACACATGTGCAATGTTAAATGGTTTTCAGTAGTTTAGATTCTCCCCCCCCTCCCCATTATCTCTTTGACATTAGATGTGTTTCACACACCTACAGCACATTTCAAAAGACGTTAAAAAGAAAGTTAAAGTGAAATGTAGTCTCAGCAAAATAATAACTTTGTGTCGGGAGCTTTCCTGGTGGCTCAGCTGTAAAGAACCTGCCTCCAATGCAGGAGTCACATGTTTGACCCCTGAGTAGGGAAGATTCCCTGGAGAACGAAATGGTAACCCACTCCAGTACTCTTGCTGGGAGATCTCATGGAGAGAGGAGCCTGATGGGGTTTAGTCCATGGGGTCGCAAGAGTCAGATGCGACTTAGCATCTGAACAACAACCTGTGTCTGATGAAAAACAAGTTTTAGACTTCTTCATTATTCAGTTAGATATTGACAGGATGTAAGAAAAACATCTATTTCTGCTTTATTGACTATGCCAAAGCCTTTGACTGTGTGGATCACAATAAACTGTGAAAAATTCTGAAACAGATGGGAATACCAGACCACCTGACCTGCCTCTTGAGAAATTGTATGCAGGTCAGGAAGCAACAGTTAGAACTGGACATGGAACAACAGACTTGTTCCAAATAGGAAAAGGAGTACGTCAAGGCTGTATATTGTCACCCTGCTTATTTAACTTATATGCAGAGTACATCATGAGAAACACTGGGCTGGAAGAAGCACAAGCTGGAATCAAGATTGGCGGAAGAAATATCAATAACCTCAGATATGCAGATGACACCACCCCTATGGCAGAGAGTGAAGAGGAACTAAAAAGCCTCTTGATGAAACTGAAAGAGGAGAGTGAAAAAGTTGGCTTAAAGCTCAACATTCAGAAAACGAAGATCATGGCATCTGGTCCCATCGCTTCATAGGAAATAGATGGGGAAACAGTGTCAGACTTTATTTTT
>SJYV01030841.1:40186-66513 GCA_006410875.1 Neotragus pygmaeus
CTGAGCGACTGGACTGAACTGAACTGAAGAATGTAGTTCTTCAGTAGCACTCGCCACAATTAAAGCGCTCAATTTTCGCCGCCAGCGGATTTGCCGCCGGAGTGGAGGCGCAGACAGGACCCCCGCGGCGGAAGGCGAGGCCGGGGACTCTGGGGAGGTAGCTATAAACCACAAGAACGGGGCACTGGACAACGAGGGAGGGAACGCCGCCCCACCCAAAAGGAAGGCAAGCGGTTGGGAGGGCTGGTCGCAACCTCAGCGCGCCTCTCCACGACTCCTTAGGGAACCAGCCCCGCGACAGGCAGACCCACGCCAGGCCTGCGCCTGAGGTCCGAACACCCGGGAGGGGGTTCGGGGCGGAGGGGGCGGTCGCTCTCTTCCTTCCCTAGCACTTTGCCAGCTGGCCCACCTCACAGTTCACGTGCAATCCCAGGAACTGCTCCCGCGAGGTCCTCATCTGCTACCGGCTGGGCTACGCGGCAGCATCAAAGTTACCAGCAGTTGCACTCTGCTGCTAAAAGATAGCCCCGCCCTGACCTAGCAACGAACCAAGCAAAGGCAAGGAAGTGCGTCTACAGGAAGTGCGTCACGGCGCGGCGCGCAGCCTGCCGGGAAGCGTAGTCTGGGGCCGGAATGCGACTCTAGTGGAACGGACGAGGAATGTCCGAGCGCGTTGACCTGCTCAGTTCTCTTCTAGCACGTTATTTTATTTTTACCACCGGTACCCACAAGCAAAACATAGTGTTGTTTCCACGCTTTTAGACATTATATAAGTAGCCTTATAACATATTTACTAGCTCATTTTGCACAGTTTTTGTTTTGTTTTGTTTTGAATGTTACACGGTAATCCATTTATTTGTGTTCACTGCTCTTTGGTATCTATTGAAGAAACAGACCAATACTTCAATTGGATATTATCGTATATGTCTCCCTGCACACCCATGGAGAGTTTCTCTAAGTAGCGGTTCACAAACTTTTTGTTGTAATAATCATTTCACACTCTAAATATTTTTTCCAGTTTCATTTGAGATATAATCGACATACAGCATTACAAATTTCAAGTGTACCCCATAACGAATTGACTTACCTATATTGTGAAAAGAGTACCACAGTAAGTTTCCTTAACATCCATCATCTCATAGAGATACAAAAAACAAATGAGGTCTTCTCCTTGTGATGAGAACACTTAGGCTCTACTCTCTTAACAACTTTCAAATATACCATACATCCGTGTTAGCTATGGTCGTCATTACATCCCTGTACCCGCATACCCTCCTGAAAGGAGGACTGCCTCACCCATCCGGGAGTTAATAGGAGTGATCTCTGTCTGTCTGTCTGTCTCTCTCACACACACACATACACTCAAGAGGACTCTCAGAGTTAAGGACCTGGTCCTGGTAAGACTGAGAGGGAAGAGAAGTGAATTTGAATGTTAGATGAAGTTGTTTTTAGAAGAATTTATTTTTCAGAGTCCAGAAGTCTGAGCCAGGATAACCTGATCCTTAGGACTTCATCCCCTGAAGATATCTTTGATTCTCTCACCAATTCTCTCTGCTTTTTCAAGGATTTTCTGCCCACCTCTCCGGAGTGAGTCCCGCAGCCAACGGAATAGCCCAGCACTCTGAATCTGTGAGCCAGGAGGAAATAGTTGCTTTGGCGGATTGGCTCAGCATTAAAACCAGACCCCTTATCACTTGAACACTCCAATTCCTGGGCCATGTCAGGAAGCTTGGAGCCCCAGTTTACCTCCCATATGATGTTTGGAGCCTATGGTTAAATCGCCACACCACAGATAGATAAGCAAACCAGGTCCCTTAGGTGACAGGGGGCTTCCTAGGGTCACAAGCCCATCCCAACAAAGCTGGAAGGGAACCAGGAGTTGCGAGCTCATGACTCGAGTCAATGCGTTTCAAACTTCAGCATTGGCAGAAACCCCTGGAGGCTTTGTGAAAATACAAAAGGCTGCCCCCCCCCTCCAGGAGTCTGATTCAGGGGATCTGAGTGGGGCTGAGAATCTACCTCTATGTCAGTTCCCAGTTGGGGATCCCAGTAGGGAACCACTGCTCTAAGGGACACAGAGCCAGGACTGGACACCTGGGGCTCTGGGGAGGGAGGGGCCAGGGTAGGAGAACCTTTCTCTGCCCTGTATGGGGCAGCGGGTCATTGGGCCAAAGGAAGTTCCACAACCCACCCCTCTAGCAGTCCTCGCAGTACAAAAAGGGCCACTTACATCATTACAGGTGATGTCGAAGTCACCCCTGATCCAGTACCGGGTGACTGTCCCCACACACTGTTTCACCAGCTGGAAAAGGCTTGAAGTCAAACTAGAAACTCCAGACAATATCTCCCAGCCACACCCCACCTCACCCCAGGGACTGCGATTCTTTCCCAGAAGCCCCCTGTTCAGCTCCCTGAGAAGCACTGATCCCAGCCCTCACTCCCCGCCCCCGGGCTCACCCCATTCTCCTTGAAGTCACACTGCTCCGCGGGCTGCTGGCTCGGCCTGGGGCACACGGTCTCCTTCACCCTGAAGCTCACAGGCTTTCGAGCTCCCCGGTCCTCCACCTGGTCAACGATCAAAGTGGGGAGACTGGGCCCGGGCTCATGTTTCCTTCTCTGATCTGTCTCCCTGCCCCCTACCCGGACGGCAGCCTCTCCAGCCCCCTGTGTGTCCGGCCCTGGGCCTGGTGCTGGGAGCACAGGGGAGGGCACAGAGCCCGTGCCCGGCCTCACGGGCACACAGAGAGCAGCAGCGGCCCTCACAGCAGCGCTGCCGGCAGCGCCTCCCCTCAGAGGGGCTGAGGGCGGCCAGGGCCGCCTGCAGGGGGAGCCCTTGTCACCGGAGCCTGCAGGCTGACAGAGGCCCTCCTGGCGGGGAGACCCCGAGGTGCAGGGGGACATTAGCCGGGAAGGCACCTCACAGAGCCTGTGACCCCTCCATCCCTGGAGCTCCCAGAAGTCCAGGGAGCCTGAGCCAGGTGTGCGGGGCGCCTGAGCCCACAGCAGAGATGCTAAGACAGGAAGCCTGGTGCTGGGAGATGAGCCAGGTCTGGGAAGGTCTCCTGGAAGAGGTGGGAGCCCGCCTAGAGGGAAAAGTGCCTTCCTGACAGGAGGACCAGCCTGAGAGAAGGGGGCAACAGTGTGGCCAAGGATGTCAGGAGACAGATCCCCTTCCCAGCCCCCTCCCCAACTCACATCCTGCTCGGGAGGCGGGTCTAGCTCCAGGAGGCGGTAGAGATTAGCTTCTGAGGACTTCTCATTGAACTGATCCACAGCACGAAGCACGGCCTCCATGTAGCTGAGGGCCTGGGCGCTGGCCGAGGGCAGCACTAGTCCCAGCAGCAGGAGGCACAGTGACCAGCGCCCCAGCGAGAGGCTGGCCCTCTGGGCCTCCATGGTCCCTAAACTGCTTTCCTCCCAGCCCGAGGGACCCTCCTTTTATGCTTAGCCTGAACCCTGATGCAAAGGCTCAACCAGGAGCCTTCCTGACCCCCCTCATCCCTGCCCTCCTCCCAGGGTGTGAGGTGGATTTGCCTAACCCCTGCTGTTGCTTCATGGGATTGCTGGGCAGTGGGCAGGGAGGCCCCTGTGCAAGGTGAAGAAAGGGTTTCTCCATCTCCCTGACAATATCTTGGCCTCTCCTGGGGTCCATGGGAAGTGTCACAGGCAGGCTTGCCCAAGAAGATTGAGTACTCCAGGAGACGGAAGGGCCAGGCACTGTCTACATCTCCTCGGCTTCCCCTCTATGGTCTCTCAGGATTCAGGATAAAAAAGTGTATTGCGCACTCAACCTTCAGCTCTCAGTACGNTCCCAGGGTGTGAGGTGGATTTGCCTAACCCCTGCTGTTGCTTCATGGGATTGCTGGGCAGTGGGCAGGGAGGCCCCTGTGCAAGGTGAAGAAAGGGTTTCTCCATCTCCCTGACAATATCTTGGCCTCTCCTGGGGTCCATGGGAAGTGTCACAGGCAGGCTTGCCCAAGAAGATTGAGTACTCCAGGAGACGGAAGGGCCAGGCACTGTCTACATCTCCTCGGCTTCCCCTCTATGGTCTCTCAGGATTCAGGATAAAAAAGTGTATTGCGCACTCAACCTTCAGCTCTCAGTACGGCCTAGCACCCAAAAGGGAGTCATTTAATGATGCTTGACAGTACTACTCACAACTTAAGACTTACACACACAGCTAGTCCCTAGGCAGACACAAAACCCACACCATCTATTTCTCTGTGCCCAGGCCTCAGAGAGTGAGTCCCATTTCTCCCCTCCCCGGATTCCTCTTCATTCCTTTTATCTGTCTAATAATGTCTTGTCCTCAGACCCCACAAAACATGGCCTATTGTCCTGGCCCCTCCCCAACAGAGCCTGAAGAAGTGTTACCTACACCACCTCCAACAATTCTTTACAGGCTTACATTCAAGCCCATCACGGTCTGAGCAGCCTAGATCCAGAGGCCACACTCAAGACTTGTCTTATTGCCACAGGTTCTTGGGACACCCTGTCCTCCTGAACTTGCCCCTGACCAATTCTCCCTTGCTGTGCCCTCCTGGGTCCCCTCCTTCCTGGGGGCTTCTGCTGACTCTCCTCCAAGGACTCTCCTCTTAGAAGGCAGAGCTGGCTCAGGAACATCCGGGCTGCTTCTCCTCCCAGTCCTCACACGTTCCTGGGGACAGTCTTTCTCAAGACACCAGTGTCCATCACACACATACAGGACTGTGCCTCTGGTTTCAAGACTCCCATGAAGAGCCTGCTTGTCTGCACTGGGCTGGTGGCTGGGAGCTGCCACAGGAGCCCTGAGCTGGAAGCCTGGGAGGCCCACCTGCTCCTTCTTCCCCCTGAGGACACTCCCCTGATCTCCCAGCAACCCTACCCTGTGTCTACCCTGTCTTCTCTCAGTGAAGCCACCACCTCCAGATTCCACCTTCCTCAAATACCAGCTTCTCCCTGACCACTGTCTACCCTCCAGGCTATTTTCTAGGGCTCCAACACACTGCCCATTTGACCATTTCATCCCCTGCCTCCCAAGCTTACAACCCTCAGCCCTGGCATCATGACCTAGACGGTTGCTATTCTCAGTTTTCCCCACCGCAGACTTTCGGGCCTCGGGTGTCAGGCTGCCCCATCCACCCAAATCCCTCAGGCCACTCAGAGCCTGCTGCTCCTCCCCACATCTCTGCCCCTGATATCTCTCTGCTTGCCCTGCTTTACCTCCTTGGGAAGCCTTCAGGCATCTGCAGGCACAGAAGGCACCTCCTCCTCTTTTCTGACATAAGACATCAGTCTTCAGGACATCCCTTCTAATTTGACCCCCAAGTGACTCCATGTCCAGTCATCTGGACAAGTCACCAAGTAGAGTGGCCAGCGCTGGGGTGTGGAGGGAGTGCGGGGAGAGATAATAAGCCAAAATATTAAAGGGGCCCAGAGGCCGTGAAGCAAATTCTAATCCAGTTTCCCTCGGGATGGCCACGAGACTGCAGTCCAGGGGTAGCTCATGGCCTCTGTGGGCCTCTGGGACTGGGGACAGTTGTCTGGGACACCACAGAAGATGGCAGTTTGGATGGATGGTGGTGGTTACACACTCAGCCTTGGAGAGGAACGAGAGGTGGGCTTCTGTGCACCCTGGTTTCCTTCTCCAGGTTTGACCCTGGACTGTGGTCCAGTTGACTTGATTACAATAGAGCATAGTCAGCAATACACATAGTGACTGGTTCTGGTAACCCTGAAATCCTCTCTGTGCTTTCCTGCCTCTGTGCCCTTCACTCTTACACTCTTCAGACTGAAGCCCTCTTCCCCTGTTCTTCCCTGATCCTTAGGAGGGCCCACTTCCAGGTCCTCATGCTGCACTTCCTGTGATGCGAAAAGTGAAAGCATTCAGCTCTCCTGGTTTAGTCCTCACTGCCTGTCGGAACTGAGGTCTGCTCAGGAAAGACATCACAGTCCTCATCTTAGAGTGGTTACCCCCGCCTCCACACCTGGTTCTTCAGAAATCCACATGCACCTTTTCCCCAGCCAACTCAGTTATGAGCCCTGATCCTGCATCGCCCTCTCCTCTGCTCCTCCCAGCCAGCATCATGTCCATGAAACTCATGGACATTGCACCTGCAGGCTGAGCCCTGAGACTCAACTGCGTCTCTCTGAGTGCTTCACAAGGTGAGAAGCATGGTCCCTCGTGGACTATCAGCTCCATGAGAGCAGGAGCAGCATTCCCATCAGCACTGCACACACAGCAGGTCTCCTTAGGTCCCACTGGGTGTTGGAGGAGGAGGGCAGGGGTGGGTGAAGGGCTCCGGAGGCGCCCAAGGATGGAGACGCTGTCCTGGAGCTCCTGAGGCTACTGCCTCCCTCGTGTATGAAACAGGGGCCTCACCCTTCTCTGTGTTCGCAGGAGTGATCTCTCACACACACACACTCAAGGACACACAAATGAGACACGGAATCATTCAAGATTCTTTCTTGGTAACTGTGAGGAGGGGAGACAATGAAATTGAGACCTGGAGGATATCATGTCACAAGAATTTATTTTTCAGATCCAGTCGCTTGAGGCAGAGTAAGAAAACCCTTAGGACTCTTTGCTGGCTTATGACAGAAATCTACAAGAGCTGATTATCTGCAAACCCTTATCACTACAATGCGACATATTCGGGCGGCCTGTGGTGGTGCCCATGGTTGCTTTGTAATCCTGATGCTCTGGTGCTGTGAAACAAGAAAAACACAGGTTGCTTGTTGGTACTGCATGAGCATCAACCCAAGATCCCTCCCCACCTGGCCCTTCCTTTCTCAGGGTCACAGCAGGATCCTCGGGGCGCGAGTTCCCCTCTGGCTGTGATATTTGGAGCATGAGGTGGAATCCCCACACTCACAAGAGATGAGGAGACTGAGGGAAGACAAGGGCTTCCCAGAGTCACAAGCCCATCCCAGCAAAGCTGGAAGGGAGCAGAGGCTGAGGGCTCGTGACTCTCAAAACTTTAGCGCGGTCAGAATCCCTGGAAATCCTGGGAAAAGACAAATGGTCAGACCCCACCCCAGAGTCCAACTCAGGTGGTCTGAGTGGGGCTGAGAATCTGCCTTTCTGACAAGTTCTCTGGGTGGGGACCCCAGGAGAGAACCACTGCTCTAGGGACACACAGCCAGGACTGGAGACCTGGGGCTCGGGGAGGGAGGGGCAGGATAGGAGGGCCTTCCTCTGCCCTGCATGGGGCAGTGGGTCGTCGGTCCAAAGGAAGTTCCACAACCCACCCCCACAGCAGTTCCCACCGTACAGAAGGGGCCACTTACATTATTACAGGTGATGTCAAAGTTCCCCCTGACCTGGTCCAGGGTGACTGTCCCCTCACACCGTTTCAGCAGCTAGAAGGGCAGGCTCAACGTCAAATGGAACCACCCACCCCCAGGCCATAAGCTCCCAGGCTCACACCATGGGCTGGGAACCTTGCTCAAAGCCCCCTGTTCAGCAGTCTGGGAAGCAGCCTCCCGCACCCCCAGCCCCAGGCTCACCCCATTCTCCTTGAAGTCACACTGCTCCGGGGGCTGCTGGGTGGTCCTGGGACACTCGGTCTCCTTCACCCTGAAGCTCACCCGCTTCGGGCTGTCCGGGTCTTCATCCTGCTCGAGGATCAGAGTGGGGAGACTGGGCTCGGTCTCAGACTTCCTTCTCTGCTCTGTGTCCCTGCTCCCCCTCCCAGAGGGTCCCTTCCCCAGCCCCCTCCCTGGCTCACATCCTGAGGAGGCTGGTCCAGCTCGAGAAGACGGTAAAGGTTTGGTTCTGAGGATTGCTCATTGAGCTGATCCACAGCACGAAGCACGGCCTCCCTGTAGCTGAGGACCTGGGCCCTGGCCGAGGGCAGCGCTAGTCCCAGCAGCAGGAGCCACAGCAAAGAGCGCTCCAGGGAGAGGCTGGCCCTCTGGGTCTCCATGGTGCCCAGTCTGCCTCCTCCCAGCCCGAGGGACCCTCCTTTTATGCTCAGCCTGGGCCTGATGCAAAGACTCAACGTGACGCGCCCCATCCCTGGCCTCCTCCCAGGGTGCGAGGTGGACTTGCCTCAGGCTTTGCTGTTGCTTCAGGGGATTTCTGGGCAGTCGGCAGGGAGGCCCCTGTGCAAGGTGAAGAAAGGGTTTCCCCATCTCCCTGACAATCTCTCGGCCTCTCCTGGGGTCCATGGGAAGTGTCACAGGCAGGCTTGCTCAAAGGGATTGAGTCCTCCAGGAGAGGGAGAGACCAGGTGCTGTCTACATCCCCTCTGAGTCCACACCATGGGCTCCTCATGATCTGGGGTAAAGGAGTGTATTCAGCAGTCAGCCTCCACTTCTTGGCACTGTCTGGAACCCAGTAGAGAGTTATTTAACATTTGGTGAGTGGATGACAGTACTACATCTCAAGATGTACACACCAGCCAGTCCCTAGGTAGATACAAGGCCCATATCATCGTCTCTGTGTCCAGCCCTCCGACAGTGAGCTCCAGTTGTCCCCTCTCCTGGATTCCTCTGCATTGCTTTTCTCAGTCTAAAAATGTCCTCTCCCCAGAACCCACCAAACCTGGCCTATGGCTTTGCCTGCCTCTCATCTGGCCTGAGAAACGGTCATCTGCACACTTCTTTGCTCTGTTTCACACTCAAGCCATCACAGGCTGGACAGCCGTCCCTGAGTCCAGGGGCCACACTCAAGCCTTATCTTTATCTTCACGGGCTGTAGAGTCCATCTGTCCTCCAAACACTGAGTCTCCCCTGTCACTTCTCTCCTGGGTCCCCTCCTCCTCTGTGGGTTCTGCTGAATCTCCTCCAGGGAGTCTCCTCTTAGGAGGCAGGGCTGGCTCGGGTGCATCTGGGCTGCTTCTCCTCCCAGTTCTCACAGGTTCCAGGGGCTGTCCCTTCCCTTTTCAAGACACAAGTTCTCATTCACACACATCACTGGTCTGTCTCTGGGTTAAAGGCTCCCGTGAACGCCCTGGTGGTCCACACTGGGCTGTTGGCTGGGTGCTGCTGCAGGAGCCCTGAGCTGGAAGCCTGGAAGCCCCACCTGCTCCTTCTTCCTCCTGAGGACACTCCTAGACCTCCCACCACCCCTGCCCTGGTCCTACCTCGTCTTCTCTCCTCCAACGGGGAGCCCAAATGCCCAAAGTCCTCCTCTGTGTTCCTNGCAGGAGCCCTGAGCTGGAAGCCTGGAAGCCCCACCTGCTCCTTCTTCCTCCTGAGGACACTCCTAGACCTCCCACCACCCCTGCCCTGGTCCTACCTCGTCTTCTCTCCTCCAACGGGGAGCCCAAATGCCCAAAGTCCTCCTCTGTGTTCCTGGCTCTTCCCTGACCATTGTCCACCCTCCATACCATGGTTATGGGGCTCCTGCAAATCACTGATTTGGGCATTTCACTCGCCTCCCTGAGCCAGGGGCATTAGGGTCTGAATGGCTGGGTCTCTTTATTGTCGTCGCTCCCCACCCTACAGGCCTCAGGTATCGGGTCCCAGGCCACCCTAATCACTCAGGCCCAACAGAGCCTCCAGCTCATCTCCCAACTGTGCCCCTGGTCCCTCTGCTTGCCCTGGCCTTCCTCCTTGGAAAGTCTTCCCTGACACCTAAGAACACTCAGAATCTCCTCCTCGTGGCTCTCACAGCCCTCAGAAAGTTTCTTCTCATTTGACTCCATGTCCAGTCCTGTGGGTGAGACACCAGGCTTGAGGGCTGGTGCTGGGTGGTAGAGAGAGCACAGATGGAAGATGTAAGCAGCCAAAGTGTTAGAGGGGCTCAGAGACCATGAAGCTAATTCTTATAAGGCTTCCCTTGGGATGGCCATGTGACTGGAGGCCAGGGGTAGCTCTTGGCATGTGCTGGCCTGTGGGACTCTGGGCAGTTGGCTGGGGCCCCTTGGAAAGTGGCAGCTGGATGGATGGTGCTGGTTACACATCAGCCTTGGGGGGAGAAGGAGAGGTCAGCGTCTGTGCAACCTGGTTACACAGCCCAGGTCTTGCCCCAGTGGCCTCTTGGTCAAGCTGTATCCTTTTCCCAAGTCAAAGAAGGAAAGGGAGATGATTACAATAGAAAATAACTAGCAATACACATGGTTACTAGCTATTAGGCAAGCCTGAAACCCTCCCTTTGCTTTCTTGTCTCTGGGCCTTTGCATTGGCTCACACTTCAGACTGAATTCCCTCCCCTATCCTTCCTAATTCTGTGTAGGGTCCTCAGCAAGGTCCTTGATGGCACCTCCCATGGTGAGGAGCATGTCTTCCATGCTCTGAGCAACCAGCTTTTCTGGTTTAGTCCTCAGCCCTTGTGCCCAGCCAGCATGTCTCCGACTCTGCATCTGATCCTTGAGAAACCCACGTGTACCCAACAAACGCAGGTAGGAGCCCTGATTCTGCATTGCCCCCTCATTGCTCCTCCCAGCCACCCTTTCTGTCCATGAGACTCTAGGGCAAGGAGAACCAGAATCCAGTTTCAAACAGTGCACCCAGACCTCTGGGAACACCCACCAGCTCTCTGTGTAGATCAGTTGATGAGAAAAATGAGACCCACAGGTAAACCATTCAATCAAGGACCCCCTCACTAGGAAATGGCAGACTCAGCAGGGTGACCCAAACCCTCTCTTAGGAAGGTGCTCTACCCTGAGACGAGCTTAAACCTCACCCCAAAAGCCCTGGAACTGGCGTTGCACCCTGCTTTAGGACTCACTGTGGAGGGAGCTGGGCTTTCATGTCCCTTCACAGGCAGTCACTTACACAGGCCAAGCGCAGAGGAGATAGGGTACCCCAGCCATCTCCTGGGGAGGGGAAAGCTGTGAAGGCAGCTCTGAAGGGGGACCTGTGAGCCGTGACCATCTACCTCCCACAGTCCCAACAGCTGGGGGTCCTCAGGGCAGCCGCCCAGTGACAGGATCTGAGTGGGACACTAACAGTGCCTACTGCCCAGCGCCCCACCCAGAGACCAGCATCCCTCTGGCCCCCCAACCAAAGGGGTCAAAACTGAACTGTCATCTCCCCCCGCCCCCGACACAGCTCGTACCTACACCCAGGCGCTGAGCAGCCCGGGACCATGCTCTCACAACCCACACCCGCATGGTCCAACCTGTCAGGGAACCAGCCTGCCTCATCTTGTCTTCAGTAGCTCATCCCAGGCAGCCCCACACTCTCTCAGCCTCTAGAGAGGCTCTTCCCTCCTCTCGTGACCACTGCCCTGGCCTGATGCTCAAAGCCATTAATGGAAGGATCTGATATTTGTCCTCTTGGGGAGTAAGAGGTCCAGGGATGGAACAGCAGACACTCAGAAGCCAATCCCCTTAGAAGGTGCTGAGTAGGCCTGCAGACCTCCCTGCCAGGGACCACTTCAGCTCCCTGCTCTAGGATTCAGATGGAACCAATGTAAGCATCTACCCCTTTCTGCTATCAGTGGTTACCTGCGCATGCTGAGAGCCTCCTCCACAGCAAGGAACGTCAGGTCAACGCCAATGTAGAATATGAAAGGACGAGACTGGCCCGAGGCTACAGATGGACGACCATGGGAGCAGGATGGGCAATCATGGGGAACGATTGAAAACAGAAGTGACCTGCACAGATGCCATGTCATCCTGATGAGTGGTCCCTCTCTCTGGTGGGGCTGGAATGTGCCAGCGGTGACGGGCTTAATGTGGAACATTTGCCAGTTTCCATGGTGTAAATATTTCCACCATGGCTGATTTCAAGCTGCCAAGAGTCTAACAGCCAGTTCAAAAAACAAAACTGACCATTTCACACTTGGCTTTACCAGGCCTGGATCCTCGGGCCCAGACATAACCCAGCTCTGAGTTCCCTTTGTAGGGCTTCCCCCGACAGCATGTGACGACGTAGAGAAGATGCACAGGGTTCCTCTAACCTGTCTGCAATCAACCCACCTGCTCACCAAGAGGAGACAAGCCTGACAAGTAACAAAGTAAATGCTCTGTGAGATCCCTTCCTCTGTCCCTCTCAGACAGGGGAATATGTCTTGGTTCATAGTGGCCCAGAAGGGGACTGAAGGCAAGCATTTAGTGGAAGGAGTTTGTTTACAAGGTAATTCCAGAAAAAGCCAGCAAAAGTGTAGACAGAGGGGTCAGGGCAGGACATGAGTGAGAAGAAGACGTGTCAATAAACAGGTACTAAAGTGGATGACAGGACCTCAACCCAGCTGGGGACCTCAGGCAGAGGTGTGACACGTCCGGAGGCGGGCCCCCGAGGGAGTGAGGAAGAGATGTTTTTACAGCAAGTTCCCCCAATGGTTAGTTGAAGCTGCTCCCTGATACAAACACCCTAGTGCTTCCTGTCTGCCTCAGAACAAAGGTCAGCTAGAGAATGGGGAATGGGCAGGACATGGGCAGTGTCTGAAACACACAGGCAAATAGACAGGTGACCTCTGTGTCACTCTGTCTCTCACGCCCTCATGGAGAAATCTTCACCCCGTTGAGCAGGATACTTCTTTTTAATGGTGCAAATTTTTATACTATGTGATCACTAAGCACAAACCCACTACTGACATCTGAGACCCAGCTGAAGAAACAGTATTGAGTCTAAATGCCACAGGAAAAGCCAGGAGGGATGGGCTATTTCAGCATTAACACTGTCCAGGGCAAGAAGTACGTCCTGGGTGTTGCACCTGCAGGTTTATTCTTGAGACTGAACTTTGTCTCTGTGAGTGTTTAACAAGGCGAGAAGCCTGGACCTTCGTGGACTGTCAGCTCCACGTGAACATGAGCAGCATTCCCACCAGCACTGCACACGCAGCAGGTCTCCGTACATCCTACTGGGTGTTGGAAGAGGAGGGCAGGGGCGGCTGAAGGGCTCGGGAGGGACCCGAGGGTGGGGACGCTGTCCTGGAGCTCCTGGGGCTGCTGGCTTCCCTGTGCCCTCCTGGAAGGAACAGGGGCCTCACGCTTCACTGTGTTCACAGGAGTGATCACACACACAGACATAGATACACACACATAGATGCACACGCATACGTGGGGGGCCTCCCAGAGTTAGGGATATGGTCCTGATAAGTGGGCAAAGGGGAGACAAGTGAAATTAAAGCCTGGAGGAAGCTGTTTTCACAAGAATTTATTTTTACTGTCCAGAAGCCTGAATCAGAACAAATCAGACACTTAGGACTCTTTCCCATCAACCTCAGATTCTGGGTCCAAGCCAGATTGACCATGGCCTGCATATCCTGACACTCTGAAGCTGTGAAACAAGAAGACACAAGCTTCTTTTGGGACTGACTCAAGATTAACCCTTGACACCCCCCACACGCACACACTTCAACCTTCCCGGGCTGCCCAAGGAACCTTGGAACCCCAGGTCACGCTATGGCTGGGACCCTTGGAGCATGTGGTTGAATCTCCACACCACAGACAGAGAGGAAACTGAGGGCCACAGATGGCATGGGGCTTTCCAGGGTCATAAGCACATTCCAGCAAAGCTGGATGAGAACAGAGGCTGAAAACCCATGACTGCTGTCAGTGTGTCACAAACTGAGCTCAGTCACAATTCCCTGGAGGTCTTGTGAAAATCCAAATGGCTGGGCCCCACCCCAGTGTCAGATTCAAGAAGTCTGAGTGGGTCCTGAGAATCCATCTCATGTCAGTTCCCAGATGGGAACCCCAGTAGAGAACCACTGCTCTAAGGGAGGCAGCCCCAGGGCTGGAGACCTGGGGCTTAGGGAAGGAGGGGCCAGGGTAGGAGGGCCACTCTCTGCCCTGGAAGGGGCAGCAGGTCATTGATACAAAGGATGTTCCGCACACTACCTTCCCTAGAAACCCCCCAGTCCAGAAGGGGCCACTCACATCATTGCAGTTTAGGTCAAACTGGTCATTGGACGGGTCCAGGGTGACTGTCCCCACACACTGTTTCACCTGCTGGAAGGAGAGGATCAGGTCAAACTGGAACCCCGGGCCATAACCTCCCAGCCTCACCCCAGGGATAGGATCCCTTCCCAGAAGCCCCCTGTTCAGCTCCCTGGGAAACATTGACGCCACCCCCAGCCTCACCCCTTTCTCCTGGAAGTCACACTGCTCCACAGGCTGTTGAGTCATCCTGGGGCACAGAGTCTCCTTCACCGTGAAGCTCACAGGCTTTCGAGTGCTCAGATCTTCATCCTGGTGACAGATTAAAGTCAGGGGGGAAACTGGGTTCAGGCTCATTTTTCCTTCTCTGATCTGTCTCCCTGCCCCTCACCTAGACAGCCCCCTCCCCAACTCACATCCTTGGGAGGCGGGTCTAGCTCCAGGAGGCAGTAGAGATTAGCTTCTGAGGGCCCATCACTGAGCTGATGCACAGCACGAGGCGCGGCCTCCCTGTAGCTGAGGGCCTGGGCGCTGGCCGAGGGCAGCACCAGTCCCAGCAGCAGGAGCCACAGTGACCAGCGCCCCAGGGAGAGGCTGGTCCTCTGGGTCTCCATGGTGCCCAGTCTGCCTCCTCCCAGCCCTAGGGACCCTCCTTCTCTGCTCAGCCTGGGCCCTGATGCAAAGGCTCAACCAGAAGTTTTCCTGACCTGCCCCATCCCTGCCCTCCTCCCAGGGTGTGAGATGGGCTTGCCTCAGTGTCTGCTGTTGCTTCATGGGATTTCTCGGCAGTGGGCACGGAGGTCCCTGTGCAAGGTGAAGAAAGGGTCTCCCTGACAACTCCTTGGTCTCTTCTGGGCACCCTGGGGAGTGTCACCCGCAGGCTTGCTCAAAATGCTTGAGTCCTTAAGAGATCTGTCTTACACCTGCACACCTGTCAATAGCTTAAAGGACTTTGCACGTGTGCATGCTAAGTCACTTCAGCGTGTCCAACTCTCTGCGACCCCATGGACTGTGGCCCACCAGGCTCCTCTGTCCATGGGATTCCCCAGGCAAGAATTCTGGAGTGGGTTGCCGTGCCCTTCTCCAGGGGACCTCCCACATCCAGGGATCAAACCCATACGTCTTACATCTCCTAAACTGGCAGGTGAGTTCTTTACCACTAGCTTCACATGGGAAGCCCTTAAAGGAGTATATTCAATAATAAATCTCCTGCTCAAGGCTCTTGGCCAGTAGGCACTCAACAACTTTCATGAATGATTGACAGTATCATCATGTCTAGAGCCTAACTCCCCCCCTCCAAGCCAGTACCGAGGCAGGCACCAAGGCCACACCATCCTGTCCTCTGGGCTCCGTTCTCAGCCAGTCGGGAGCTCGGCTCCATCTATGCCCTCTTCTGGATTCTTCTGATTACTTTCTCAGTCATATATTTCCTATGGCAGGATGCCTGGGCTGTTACCCTGGTGCCTCCCCCAGCTAAGCATGAGGAAGTGTCATCTGTATCATGACCACAGTTCTTTGTTCTCTCTCACAGTGAAGGCAACCACGGGATGGACAGTCCTCACCAAATAGTTAGGTTAGGTTAAAGCCTTTTCTTTATGCAGTTTCTAGAGAGCATGTTCTGAGCTCTCCCCTGACCACTGTCCACCCTCCACACCATTGTCTAGGGATCCTGCAAACCGCTGATTTGACCATTTCACTTGCCGCCTTGAGTCAAGGGCAACAAGGTTTGGAGCTCGATGCTCAGTGTTGTCCTCTCCCCGCTGCCTGCAGGCCTCGGGCGTCAGGCTCCCCTGTCCATCCCAAACACTCAGGCACTTCAGAGCCACCTGCTCATCTCCCATCTCTTCCCCTGATCCCTCTGCTTGCCCTGAACTCCTTAGGAAGCCTTCACTGATGTCCAAGCAGATTCAGCACCTCCTCATCTTAGGTCCCACAGCCTTCAGGAAGTCTCTTCCAATTTGACCTCAAGTGAATTTCTGTCCCATCCCTTGGTAGGGACACCACACTGGGGTGGCCAGTATGCGGGGTTTTGAGAACATAGCTGGCTGAGCGGATAATGCACCAAAGCAATAGACAGGCCACAAGCCAAGAAGGAAATTCTTGTACAAGTTTCAGGAGGAATTATGTAGTTGTGATTTCTGGGGTTGCTATTGGTCTCAGTTTTCCTATGGGACCCTTGGGGACTTGGCCAGGACCCCTCAGAAGGTGGCAGATGGATGGATAGTGCTGGTTATACATCAGCCTTGGAGAAGGAGGGAGAGGTGGGCCTCTGTGCAACCTGGTTTCACAGTCCAGGTATTGCCCAGTGGCCTATTGGTCAAACTGTATCCTTTTCCCAGCTCAAATGAGGAAAAGGAGATGTTCACAGTAGAAAAGAATTGGCAATACACATGATTACTGGCTACCAGGTAAGCCTGAAACCCTCCCTGTGCCTCTTCCCTCGGAAACTTTATATTTGCTCAAACTTCAGACTGAAGTCCCCTCTCCCATCTTTGCAAACCCTCAGGATCTCAAGGTGAGCCTCCTGGGAGACCACGACATTTGAGCAGGAAGTCAGCTGAGCCCATCCAGACGTCAACTTCCGGGAGGATAGAGGACAGGGCTCTTCACACGAGGGCCACCCTCTTCCTGGGTGCCTCTGTGTTCCCTCCCCACCAACTGGCTTGTCCTAGCGGAGGTCTTCCATCTGCCCACAGGTGCACTGGGAAGGTAGAAACAGCCCTTCCAGCAGCTCCTCCCAGGTTTTGACGAGTATGTGCTTTGGGAGGTAAAGACAGATGCTACTCAGTTTTATCACCAACAGTGGACTCCAGCTGTGTGTTCAGGTACCAAGTTTCCTACCTGCAGTTCTCACTGCTTCAGCAGCACAGATAGGACGGGGCAGCACAAGCATGGGAGGCATCAATACTCTGGCAGGAACATCTACTGGTTTGAAGCTGCCAAGAGCCTAAAATGAAACTGAAAGTCATTCAGTCGTGTCTGACTCTCTGCAACGCAATGGACTGTACAGTCCATGGAATTCTCCAGGCAAGAATACTGGAGTGGGTAGCCTTTCCCTTCTTCAAGGGATCTTCCCAACCCAGGGATTGAACCCAGATCAACCACATTGCAGGTGGATTCTTTACCAGATGAGCCACAAGAGAAGCCAAAGAATACTGCAGTGGGTAGCATATCCCTTCTCCAGAGGATCTTTACGACCCAGGACTCAAACTGGGATATCCTGCATTGCAGGAAGATTCTCTACCAGTTGAGCTTCCAGGGAAGCCACCAAGAGCTTAACAAACAGCTAAAAAAAATCTTGACCATTGAACAATTGGCTCTGGCAAGCCTGTATCACTGACACAAACACAACAGAGCCCTCAGGTTCCCTATAGGGTTTCCTCCCACAGTGAGGAGTAATGTAGAATGAGACGCATGAGGTTCCTTTCAGTTCAGTCAGTTCACTTGCTCAGTCATGTTCAACTCTTTGCAACCCTATGGACTGCAGCAAGCCAGGCTTTTCGGTCCATCAACAACTCCGGACATTTGCTCAAACTCATGTCCATTGAGTCGGTGATGCCATCCAACCATCTCATCCTCTGTCGTCCCCTTCTCCTCCCGCCCTCAATCTTTCCCAACATCAGGGTCTTTTCAAATGAGTCAGNCAAGATTAACCCTTGACACCCCCCACACGCACACACTTCAACCTTCCCGGGCTGCCCAAGGAACCTTGGAACCCCAGGTCACGCTATGGCTGGGACCCTTGGAGCATGTGGTTGAATCTCCACACCACAGACAGAGAGGAAACTGAGGGCCACAGATGGCATGGGGCTTTCCAGGGTCATAAGCACATTCCAGCAAAGCTGGATGAGAACAGAGGCTGAAAACCCATGACTGCAGTCAGTGTGTCACAAACTGAGCTCAGTCACAATTCCCTGGAGGTCTTGTGAAAATCCAAATGGCTGGGCCCCACCCCAGTGTCAGATTCAAGAAGTCTGAGTGGGTCCTGAGAATCCATCTCATGTCAGTTCCCAGATGGGAACCCCAGTAGAGAACCACTGCTCTAAGGGAGGCAGCCCCAGGGCTGGAGACCTGGGGCTTAGGGAAGGAGGGGCCAGGGTAGGAGGGCCTCTCTCTGCCCTGGAAGGGGCAGCAGGTCATTGATACAAAGGATGTTCCGCACACTACCTTCCCTAGAAACCCCCCAGTCCAGAAGGGGCCACTCACATCATTGCAGTTTAGGTCAAACTGGTCATTGGACGGGTCCAGGGTGACTGTCCCCACACACTGTTTCACCCGCTGGAAGGAGAGGATCAGGTCAAACTGGAACCCCGGGCCATAACCTCCCAGCCTCACCCCAGGGATAGGATCCCTTCCCAGAAGCCCCCTGTTCAGCTCCCTGGGAAACATTGACGCCACCCCCAGCCTCACCCCTTTCTCCTGGAAGTCACACTGCTCCACAGGCTGTTGAGTCATCCTGGGGCACAGAGTCTCCTTCACCGTGAAGCTCATAGGCTTTCCAGTGCTCAGATCTTCATCCTGGTGACAGATTAAAGTCAGGGGGGAAACTGGGTTCAGGCTCATTTTTCCTTCTCTGATCTGTCTCCCTGCCCCTCACCTAGACAGCCCCCTCCCCAACTCACATCCTTGGGAGGCGGGTCTAGCTCCAGGAGGCAGTAGAGATTAGCTTCTGAGGGCCCATCACTGAGCTGATGCACAGCACGAGGCGCGGCCTCCCTGTAGCTGAGGGCCTGGGCGCTGGCCGAGGGCAGCACCAGTCCCAGCAGCAGGAGCCACAGTGACCAGCGCCCCAGGGAGAGGCTGGTCCTCTGGGTCTCCATGGTGCCCAGTCTGCCTCCTCCCAGCCCTAGGGACCCTCCTTCTCTGCTCAGCCTGGGCCCTGATGCAAAGGCTCAACCAGAAGTTTTCCTGACCTGCCCCATCCCTGCCCTCCTCCCAGGGTGTGAGATGGACTTGCCTCAGTGCCTGCTGTTGCTTCATGGGATTTCTCGGCAGTGGGCACGGAGGTCCCTGTGCAAGGTGAAGAAAGGGTCTCCCTGACAACTCCTTGGTCTCTTCTGGGCACCCTGGGGAGTGTCACCCGCAGGCTTGCTCAAAATGCTTGAGTCCTTAAGAGATCTGTCTTACACCTGCACACCTGTCAACAGCTTAAAGGACTTTGCACGTGTGCATGCTAAGTCACTTCAGCGTGTCCAACTCTCTGCGACCCCATGGACTGTGGCCCACCAGGCTCCTCTGTCCATGGGATTCCCCAGGCAAGAATTCTGGAGTGGGTTGCCGTGCCCTTCTCCAGGGGACCTCCCACATCCAGGGATCAAACCCATACGTCTTACATCTCCTAAACTGGCAGGTGAGTTCTTTACCACTAGCTTCACATGGGAAGCCCTTAAAGGAGTATATTCAATAATAAATCTCCTGCTCAAGGCTCTTGGCCAGTAGGCACTCAACAACTTTCATGAATGATTGACAGTATCATCATGTCTAGAGCCTAACTCCCCCCCTCCAAGCCAGTACCGAGGCAGGCACCAAGGCCACACCATCCTGTCCTCTGGGCTCCGTTCTCAGCCAGTCGGGAGCTCGGCTCCATCTATGCCCTCTTCTGGATTCTTCTGATTACTTTCTCAGTCATATATTTCCTATGGCAGGATGCCTGGGCTGTTACCCTGGTGCCTCCCCCAGCTAAGCATGAGGAAGTGTCATCTGTATCATGACCACAGTTCTTTGTTCTCTCTCACAGTGAAGGCAACCACGGGATGGACAGTCCTCACCAAATAGTTAGGTTAGGTTAAAGCCTTTTCTTTATGCAGTTTCTAGAGAGCATGTTCTGAGCTCTCCCCTGACCACTGTCCACCCTCCACACCATTGTCTAGGGATCCTGCAAACCGCTGATTTGACCATTTCACTTGCCGCCTTGAGTCAAGGGCAACAAGGTTTGGAGCTCGATGCTCAGTGTTGTCCTCTCCCCGCTGCCTGCAGGCCTCGGGCGTCAGGCTCCCCTGTCCATCCCAAACACTCAGGCACTTCAGAGCCACCTGCTCATCTCCCATCTCTTCCCCTGATCCCTCTGCTTGCCCTGAACTCCTTAGGAAGCCTTCACTGATGTCCAAGCAGATTCAGCACCTCCTCATCTTAGGTCCCACAGCCTTCAGGAAGTCTCTTCCAATTTGACCTCAAGTGAATTTCTGTCCCATCCCTTGGTAGGGACACCACACTGGGGTGGCCAGTATGCGGGGTTTTGAGAACATAGCTGGCTGAGCGGATAATGCACCAAAGCAATAGACAGGCCACAAGCCAAGAAGGAAATTCTTGTACAAGTTTCAGGAGGAATTATGTAGTTGTGATTTCTGGGGTTGCTATTGGTCTCAGTTTTCCTATGGGACCCTTGGGGACTTGGCCAGGACCCCTCAGAAGGTGGCAGATGGATGGATAGTGCTGGTTATACATCAGCCTTGGAGAAGGAGGGAGAGGTGGGCCTCTGTGCAACCTGGTTTCACAGTCCAGGTATTGCCCAGTGGCCTATTGGTCAAACTGTATCCTTTTCCCAGCTCAAATGAGGAAAAGGAGATGTTCACAGTAGAAAAGAATTGGCAATACACATGATTACTGGCTACCAGGTAAGCCTGAAACCCTCCCTGTGCCTCTTCCCTCGGAAACTTTATATTTGCTCAAACTTCAGACTGAAGTCCCCTCTCCCATCTTTGCAAACCCTCAGGATCTCAAGGTGAGCCTCCTGGGAGACCACGACATTTGAGCAGGAAGTCAGCTGAGCCCATCCAGACGTCAACTTCCGGGAGGATAGAGGACAGGGCTCTTCACACGAGGGCCACCCTCTTCCTGGGTGCCTCTGTGTTCCCTCCCCACCAACTGGCTTGTCCTAGCGGAGGTCTTCCATCTGCCCACAGGTGCACTGGGAAGGTAGAAACAGCCCTTCCAGCAGCTCCTCCCAGGTTTTGACGAGTATGTGCTTTGGGAGGTAAAGACAGATGCTACTCAGTTTTATCACCAANACTGGCTTGTCCTAGCGGAGGTCTTCCATCTGCCCACAGGTGCACTGGGAAGGTAGAAACAGCCCTTCCAGCAGCTCCTCCCAGGTTTTGACGAGTATGTGCTTTGGGAGGTAAAGACAGATGCTACTCAGTTTTATCACCAACAGTGGACTCCAGCTGTGTGTTCAGGTACCAAGTTTCCTACCTGCAGTTCTCACTGCTTCAGCAGCACAGATAGGACGGGGCAGCACAAGCATGGGAGGCATCAATACTCTGGCAGGAACATCTACTGGTTTGAAGCTGCCAAGAGCCTAAAATGAAACTGAAAGTCATTCAGTCGTGTCTGACTCTCTGCAACGCAATGGACTGTACAGTCCATGGAATTCTCCAGGCAAGAATACTGGAGTGGGTAGCCTTTCCCTTCTTCAAGGGATCTTCCCAACCCAGGGATTGAACCCAGATCAACCACATTGCAGGTGGATTCTTTACCAGATGAGCCACAAGAGAAGCCAAAGAATACTGCAGTGGGTAGCATATCCCTTCTCCAGAGGATCTTTACGACCCAGGACTCAAACTGGGATATCCTGCATTGCAGGAAGATTCTCTACCAGTTGAGCTTCCAGGGAAGCCACCAAGAGCTTAACAAACAGCTAAAAAAAATCTTGACCATTGAACAATTGGCTCTGGCAAGCCTGTATCACTGACACAAACACAACAGAGCCCTCAGGTTCCCTATAGGGTTTCCTCCCACAGTGAGGAGTAATGTAGAATGAGACGCATGAGGTTCCTTTCAGTTCAGTCAGTTCACTTGCTCAGTCATGTTCAACTCTTTGCAACCCTATGGACTGCAGCAAGCCAGGCTTTTCGGTCCATCAACAACTCCGGACATTTGCTCAAACTCATGTCCATTGAGTCGGTGATGCCATCCAACCATCTCATCCTCTGTCGNGTTCCGCCCCATCCGCTCCCGGCCAATGACTGTGTCCAGCATCCCTTAGCGCCCACCAGGCAGAGGGGCGGGGCAGGACCACGTGGTGCGCACCCGCCCCTTCAGGAGTCTTGGCAGGCGCCTGCTCCCACCCACCGCTTCAGGAAGGTAGTCGCTGACACGGGGAAGACAGTGCAGAGATGTTTAATAACAATAAAAAGGCCTGCTGAGAGCCAAGGCTCAAAAATCACCCCTTTGCAGCATACTCAATACGGAAAAAGGCTTCTATAAACTTAACATTTTCAGTAAGTAGTAGAAACTGGGTTGATGCCCCTGAGACTGGCCTGGTGAATGAGGTAAGGCAGCCTTGTGCTTCCTTTTAGGTGGCCAGGTATGAAATAACTGGAGTTGTGTTCTCACAGAGGGTGTGACTGCCACCTCTTTAGGAAGAGGCCGCTTGAGCAAGGCGTCTTCCATCATTAGGCCCATGCAGGGGGCAACCACAGAAGTGCAAGGGGGATTCCCACGAGGACAANATGAAATAACTGGAGTTGTGTTCTCACAGAGGGTGTGACTGCCACCTCTTTAGGAAGAGGCCGCTTGAGCAAGGCGTCTTCCATCATTAGGCCCATGCAGGGGGCAACCACAGAAGTGCAAGGGGGATTCCCACGAGGACAAATGGCTAAACATGTCAGGGTGAAAATGTCACCCCCAGATAATTATCAGGGGGCAGTCTTGGCATTAATGGTGCCACCTGCCCCTGAACAAGAGTCCCGGCCATTTTCAAAGTGCCATTATTGTCCGTGGTCAAGCACCAGGTTACGTTACTTTCTTCCTTTTTGTGCGTTTGGTGCAGCCCCTGCCAAACCAGCCACCCAGGATGGGGGCTGAGCTAAGTGGTGCACCCCGGTCCCCAGGCCCAGGTTCCTCTCGGCTTCTGCACAGTGACTTGCGACTGTGGCTGCCTTCTTCACCAGCACGCAGGGGAGTCGCCAGGGAGAAGATGGGGTCCTGCCACCTATAGAAAGGGAAAGCTGGGTCAGGTGTGCCAGGGAGCCCCTTGAAATCACAACCCGCCCCAGGACGGGAAAGCTGACTGAGGTCACCCTGCATCCCTCCCGTGTCTTAACTGTAGCTGGGCTGTGCTCAGTGGTAGCTCCAGAACATCTGTGAGAGGGGTAAGTTCCCGAATAACTCAAAGGCCAGGACTCAGACTAGCCTGGCCTCTGCAGAACTCACTCCTCATTGGTGATTGAGGGGGCTGTGCACACAGGGGTTGGGGAGGCACCAGCCCCAGGAAGGATGAGTCACTAGCCAACCCTGGGCCCCACCTTTCACTCATAAGGCCAGGGACAGGCAGACCAGACCCTCTTCCCCTTCCCAGACGGCAGGACTTGACAGGAGGAAAGCTGACTAGGGAGGCGCGGCCTAAACACTACACCGTGACGAGATCATGTGTCTGAGATGTAGAACCACATATCATAAACTTAAGATACAGATAAGCACTGATAAAGAAAATGAGCTAAGTTAATGTGAAAAAAAAAAGTACAGTACACAATAGGCCCACATTACAGAACACCACAAACATAACATACAAGAATTGCCAGGCCCAGAAGGTGAAGGGATCCTTAATTCTTGAACCCTTTGATTAAAAGAAGTTATTGATTTCCCCTATAAGACCCTGGAAATTCACAGAGAAAGAAAGTGTAAACTTTTTACTCAATACACACACCACGTCTAAATTATCACAAATTCTGTATCAAGGCACAATTTAAGCTTCCCCAAAGTATTCCAGTTCCCCAAGCCAAGTGCACCCAGATCCTGAAGAGCAGAGTTGCTGAGAGCACATCCCTTCAAGGCACCTTCCCGTCCAGGCTGCCTGAGGGGAAGGGGGGACATCCAGGCATACCCTGGCAGATTCCCTCTCCCCACAGGAATCACACCAGCCAGGACATCTCAGCCAATGCTGGGGCTGGGCCCTGCAGAGGCCACCATGCCACAGTCACGCCTCAGATGCCAGCTGCCACACCTCAGAGCTTTCTCTACACTCAGCTCACAGAGGACGACAGACACGGCCCATCCACACAGGGGCAGGGAAGTGGGGGACGCGCCTGTACCCCTCACCTGCTGTAGCGGGGGATCTCCAGGCCCAGTTCATCCATGAGGAGCTGCATGACGTCATCACACTTGCCGTGCAGCTTCAGGGCAGCCCAGTCATCCTTCGGGGTCCACTGAGGACAGGAGAAGGTGAGTGAGGACAGCACCTCACTCCTTCCCAACAGCCTGCTGGCCTTGGGCCCTGCTCAGCCAGACCTCCACAGTGCATGACTGTGGGACACACATGTCCCAGGGATGGCTGGCTCTCCTGTTCTAAGGCCTAGGTTTGAGGAGGCGGCTCTGAGCACCTGAGTTACCTGCAAGTTCACAATGTAGAGCTTGGGCCGCCGGCTGGGGGGCTTGGTCATACACCAGAGGTGTGGATACTTCTTTAGAACCTGCGGGAATGGACAGATGGACAGACGACACACAACCCAGATAAGGAGGCTACAGGAAGATGGGGTCTAAGGTTGAGCAGACCAGATGTAGGCAGGTTCACCCCGTTCCCATCCACGGTGCTATTTGCATACCTTTAAGCTGGAGCCTAAACACAGGATGGTGTCTGCTTTGCTGGCAGCCTGGGTGGCTGCCTCCCAATTCAGAGGCTGCCCCAGCGTGCCCCTCTCCCCAAAGTGCACAATGGTGTCCCTGAGCTGGCCTCCACACTTGTGGCAGGTACGGCCGGTCTGGTGCCGGTGCAGGGCAGTGCGCTCCGTCACGTCAAACACCCGCACGTACTCCCTGTTGGGAGTGCAGGCTGTGCAGACCTGAGGAAAGCAGGGCCTGTGAGTGGGAGCCGCTGGCCTGCCCAGGCCCGAGTCCCCGAGGGATCGCTCACTTCAATGTACATGTTCCCGTGGAGCTCTGACATGGCTGAGCGAGGCAGCCCGCTTCGCAGGTGGAGCCCATCGCAGTTCTGAGACACCACATGCTGCACCTGGAGGGGCAAGAGCGGCGGTCAGCAGGAGCACATGGGGGGCGGCACTCAGGTGTCAAAGCATACCAAACCCTGCCAGTCCCAGAGCCCCCAGCCCAGCAGAAGCTACAACCTTGCACAAAGCACCAAAGGCAAACCCAGAGCAGCAGCTGGTCCCAGCAGGACCCAGGAGGCTCTGATGAGGAGGGCACCAGGCCCACCCCAACGACTCAGAAGCACTTAGGAGCCCCCAGGAGGGCAAATGTTTGTACCACCTCCTTTTGGCTGAAAAGGGGCTGGGGACCCAGACTGATGCCTTAGGTCCTTGAAGCCCTAGAAGTTTGACCCCTCTCCCATTCGGCAACAGGTGCTTAGCGGAGGATCTCCAGAGACTTCTTACTAGTTTGCCCTGCTATCTAAGTGGTTCCTGAGGTCTGTGGAAAAATGCAAGAGAAACACGAGAGGAAGGGGCTACCCTCGCGAGCTCTGGGCCTAGGTGGACTCTCTGTGTGATGATGATTCAGCAAACAGGCTGCCCTCTACTCTTGGAGTGGAAACACAGGAGGAATAGATGGCAGCTCAAACCAGAATCTAAACTGCTTAGTGGGTGCTCATCACTGGCTGACAGAGGTAGTATGCAACTGTCACCTGGGCACCAACGTGGCCCTCCGGGTCCTAGTCACAGACCCAATGAGTACTATCAGCCCTCTATATCCAAGGGTTCTACATCCGCAGATTCAACCAACCAAAGATTAAAAATATCTGGGGTGGGGTGGGGCGGTGGTGGGAATATTCAGAGGAAAGAAATCTATAAAGTTCCAAGAAGCGAAANGTCACAGACCCAATGAGTACTATCAGCCCTCTATATCCAAGGGTTCTACATCCGCAGATTCAACCAACCAAAGATTAAAAATATCTGGGGTGGGGTGGGGCGGTGGTGGGAATATTCAGAGGAAAGAAATCTATAAAGTTCCAAGAAGCGAAACTTTAATTGGCCACATACTGGCAAGAATCTGCATAGCATTTACACCAGTTTAAATAGCACTGATATTATATTAGGTTTTATAAATAACTCATAGATGATTTATAGCATAGGACAGGGTGTCCAAATTGCACACAAACACTACGTCCTTTTTATACAAAGGACTTGAGCATCTGCAGCCTTTGTTATCTAACGGGGATACTGAAGGATGGCTGGACACTAGCCATCCTGGGCTCTTACCAGCTTCTGCTCATGTAAGCGGGCGATGCTCATGTGGGTGAGGGTTGGCTCAGCCTCACTCAGGTCAGCAGCACTGCCAGGTGGAAGGGAAGCAAAGGTGAGGGGAGTTGCAAGGACAGGTACATGTGCCCCTGTTCAACCAGGTAGGAATGCTGTGCTAGGTTACTTACCTAACATTTCTTCCTTTCTGAAGCAGTGTCCATATTCCATTAGGACCCCGGTAATCTGGGATAGAGGCTGCCTGCAGGTTCAGAAAGGAAATAAGCCCAGTGAAAAGATCATTGGAGGCACTGATAGAAATCCCAAGAATTTCTCTCAGTACTTCCCAGGCTGGCCCGCAAACTGGTCGATTCGTTCCATAGGCTGAGCATTTCCTAGTCTAACATCCACCCAGATGGAATGCACCCCTAGTGGCTTCTCC
>SJYV01030841.1:70719-114237 GCA_006410875.1 Neotragus pygmaeus
ACACAGAGTCAGACACAACTGAAGAGACTTAGCATGCATGCATGCATTCCAGTAAAATACTGATGTTCCCAATTTAAATACAACCCCTCTACCATTGTGAACTTCCCAGGGAGAAATCAGAGTTCTAAGATTAGATTCTATTTTCTGCTTGAGTTAAAGTTAAAAGGCATTAGCCTAAAACTCATCCTTCCCAGCTTCTAATTCTTGCCTGCCACCCCCTCTCCCTGCCCCTAGTTGTGCCAGGCAGCATGCAAGACTTTAGTTCCCCAAGCAGGGCTCAAACCCGTGCCCTCCACAGTGGAATCGAAGTCTTAACCACTGGACTGCCAGAGAAGTCCCTAATTCTGCTCACTGTGAACCAGAGGGCTTCTTCCTATCTGTGGTTCTTTCAGCAGCTTGGACAGGGTCTCATTAGAACCACTAGTGTGGCTTTTTTTCAGAGTCTCAGAAGTTAAACACCACATTTCCATTATACCTCACTTTTTAAGGAGTTTCATCAAAGCACTCAACACCAACAAAATGAAACAGAAAAAAAAAATCAATACCAAGACCTTCAAGTAGTTACCAAGACAAAGTGATGCTTTCAGAACTTTGCACTTTTCATAAATGAGACTCGGTGTCATCTTGATTTGGGCTTCACAGGATGCTAGTCCATATGTGTAAGTTATCTGAAATCCTTGATCTGTAAACAAAGTCAATGGGAGGAAGCTCCCTCAAGAAGTTAAAGCTGGCAACATATTTTGCCATTTCTGTGGGAAGAATCAACAGATATTTCTCTCAGGGTGACATGAGGCTGTAGGTCAGAATATACCATCCCAATATATGCCCTCTGGCATAAGGATTATTTTGAGCTGAAGGCAACTATGCAAAAGCAGGCATAATATGAGCTCTTTGCTGTTTCCTACCAACCTAGATAGCATATTAAAAAGCAGAGATATTACTTTGCCAACAAAAGTCCGTCTAGTCAAGGCTATGGTTTTTCCAGTGGTCATGTACGGATGTGAGAGTTGAACTGTGAAGAAAGCTGAGTGCTGAAGAATTGTTTTTGAACTGTGGTGCTGGAGAAGATTCTTTAGAGTCCCTTGGACTGCAAGGAGACCCAACCAGTCCATCCTAAAGGAGATCAGTCCTGGGTGTTCATTGGAAGGACTGATGCTGAGGCTGAAACTCCAATACTTTGGCCCCCTGATGCAAAGAGTTGACTCACTGGAAAAGACTGATAGCTGGGAGGGATTGGGGGCAGGAGGAGAAGGGGATGACAGAGGATGAGATGGCTAGATAGCATCACTGACCCAATGCACATGAGTTTGGGTGAACTCCAGAGTTGGTGATGGACAGGGAGGCCTGGCGTGCTGAGATTCATGGGGTCGCAGAGTCGGACACAACTGAGTGACTGAACTGAACTATCTTGTGAAAAACGGTATCACAAATTTATCTGTGAAGACTTCCCCATCCCAGCGCCAGCCCCTCACTGTCTATACCAGAAAGAGAATGACAACTTCCAGTAACACAGGAGACAGGCTGGCCCCATGAGTCTACACAACCAAACTTTACTACCTAGGTTAGTTAGCTACCACTGGTTTCCCGTGTATTTGCCTTCCTACAGTTCTCTGCCCCTGTGTGAGTGTGAAGTCGCTCAGTCGTGTCCAACTCTTTGTGACCCCATGGACTGTAGCCTACCAGGTTCCTCCATCCATGGGATTTTCCAGGCAAGAATACTGGAGCAGCTTGGCATTTCCTTCTCCAGATCTTCCTGACCCAGGGATTGAACCTGGGTCTCCTGCATTGTAGGCAGACGCTTTACCGTCTGAGCCACCAGGGAAGCTCCAAGAAGCTCCAAGTCCTTTCCATTTGTCTTCGCATTTCTAAGAGCGTCATGCCCTACTGACTGAGCTAGCCACGCACCCTTGACAATTTTAAAATGTAACCTTTTGTTCAAATGATATAAAACCTCCAAGTTTAAGCTGTTTCTTTGTGAGTTTTCTCTTTTTCTGGGAAACTCCCTCATCATATAAAACTTGTAACATCAAAGAAACTTGTATGTCTTTTCTCATTTTAATATGTCTGTTATCAGACTATTGTGCAGACCCAGCCAGAGAACTGAAGAGGGTAAAGAAGAATTTTATTCCCCCAAATTTTTGCATTCTTGCAAAGTTTAGAAATAGCAATGATGGGAAGGCAGCCACGAGTCTGTTGTGAGATCTTTCTCTCCCACCTTGACTCTTAACACCCCTTAACTTCCATTTCCCCTCTCAACCCTCTGTTTTCGACATTCCCTGATCCATGGAATCTGGGCTTTAAATAATGACACAGTGGCTCCTAATGTTGCCTTTTGCTGTGGAATTGCTTGGGCATGTGAAGCCTGCCACGTAAGGGGAGTTTTTCCTTCATCCCCCCCGTTTGTTTCAGCTGGAAAATGTCCTCAGCAGGCTTCTGAACTAAAGCTGTTGTTGACATTTCTGCAGCTTGAATTTCTAGGTGTATTAGGATTAGTTTCGGATATGAATGATAGAAAATCCAAAACAACAGGGAGAAGGTTGAAGTTCACTTTGCTCACATAAATGTCTAGATCAGCATTCCAGTGCTGGTGTAGCCTCCCAGCTACACTATAGCTCCAGCTACACCTCACTGTCCCACATGCCGACATCTACATCCTAAGCAAAAGAAGGTGGGAAAGGATGAAAGTAAAGCAAAGGGTGCTTCTGTCCAGTTTCTTAAGAAAGCCGTGTGAGTACAGGCATAACTTAGAGACCCTGCGGGTTTGGTTCCAGACCACTGCAACGAAGTGAGTATTGCGAGAAAGCAGGTCACATGAATTGTTTGATTTCCCTGTGCATATAAAAGTTGTGTTTACACTATACTAAGTGTGCAATAGTGTTATGTCTAAGAAAACAATGTACATACCTTAATTTAAAAACACTGCTAAAAAATGCTAACCATCATCTGTGAGTCAATCTTTTTGCTGGTGGAAGGTGTTACCTTGATATTGATGGTACTGACTGATTAGGGTGATGGCTGTTGAAAGTTGGGCTAGCTTGAAATAGGACAACAATGAAATTTGACTCATTGACTGATTCTTCCTTTCACGAATCCTTTCTCTGCAGCATCATATGCTGTTTAGATAGCATTTTATCCATAGAATTTTTTTTCAAAATTGGAGTCAATCCACTCAAGCCCTGCTGCTGCTGTATGAACTAAACTTATGTAAAATATTTTAAATCTTCTGTTGTAATTTCAACAATCTTCACAGCATCTTCATCAGAAACAGACTCCATCTCAAGACACAACTTTCATTGCTCATCTTTAAGGAGCAACTTCACTTCTATTCATGTTTTATATGAGGTTGTGGCAGTTCAGTCACATCTTCAGGCTCCACTTCCAATTCTAGTTGTCTTGATATTTCCACCACATATGCAGTTATCTCCTCCACTGAAGTCCTGAACTCCTCAGTCACCCATGAGGACTGGAATCTTCTTTCAATCTCCTGTTGATATTTTGACCTCTTCCCAGAAATCACAAATACTCTTACTGAATGCTGAATCCCTTCCAGAAGGATTCAACTGGCTTTGCCCAGATCCATTAGAAGAATCACTCTCTTTAGCAGCTATAGTCTTAGAAAATGCATTTATTAATAATTAGACTTGAAAGTTGAAATGACTCTGATCTATGGGCTGCAGAATGGATGCTGGGTTAGCAGACATCAAAACAACACTGATTTGGTTGCACATCTCCATCAGAGCTCTCAGGTGACCAGGTGCATTGTCAATGAACACTAATATTTTGAAAGGAATCTTTTTTTCTAGGCAGATCTAAAGAATGGGCTCAAAATACTCAGTCAAACATGTTGTAAAACAGTTGCGCTGTCATGCAGGCTTTTTGTTCCATTTACAGAGCACAGGTAGAGTAGACTTCACATAATTCTTAAGAACCCCACAATTTTGAGAATGGTAAATGTGCATTGGTTTCAACTTACAAGTCACCTGATACATTAGCCCAAACAGGAGAGTCAGTTTGTTTTTGAAGGCTTGAAGCCAGGCATTGACATCTTTATTCCAGCTATGAAAGTCCTGGATGCCATCTTCTTCCAATAGAAGGCTGCTCTGTCTACACTCAAATCTGTAGTTTGGAATAGTCACGTTGGTAAATTATCTTAGCTAGATCTTCTGGATACCTTGTAGCAGCTTCTACATCAGCACTTGCTGCTTCACTTTGCACTTTGATGTGATGAAGATGGCGTCTTTCTTTAAACTTCATCAACCACCCTCTGGCAGTTTCAAACTTCTCATCTGCACGTTCCTCTCCTCTCTCAAGTTTTCAGAGAACTGAAGAGAGTTAGGGCCTTGATGTGGATCAGGCTTTAGCTTCACGGAATATTGTGGCTTGTTTGATCTTCTATCTAGACCATTAAAATGTTCCCTGTATCAGCAGTAAGGCTGTTTTGCCTTATCAGGCATGTGTTCACTGGAGTAGCACTTTTCATCTCCTTTAAGAACTTTTCCTTTGTGGTCACAACTTGGCTGTTTGGCAGGCCTAGCTTTTCTGTTTCACCTTCCAATGTGCCTTCTTCACTAAGCTCAATAATTTCTAGTTTTTGATTAAAGTGAGAGACGTATGACTCTTACTTAACACTTAGAGGCCACTATAGGGCTGCTCATTGGCCTATGTTCAACACTGTGTTTCAGGGAATAGGGAAGCCTGAATAGAGAGAGAGATGGGCTGTTTTGGTGTGCTCATGGCATCCCAAAACAATGACAACAGAAACATCAAAGATCAATGATCACAGATCGCCATAACAAATATAATAATAATAAAAAAGTTTGAAATACTGTGAGCATTACCAAAATGGGAGAGACATGAAGTGAGCAAATGCTGTTGGACAAATGGAGCTGATAAACTTGATTGATGCAGGACTGCCATGAACATCAATTTGTAGAAAATGCAGTATTTGATAAATTCAATAAGTGAAGTCGCTCAGTCATGTCTGACTCTTTGTAACCCCACGGACTGTAGCCCATCAGGCTCCTCCATCCATGGGATTCTCCAGGCAAGAGTACTGGAGTGGGTTGCCATTTCCTTCTCCAGGACTTCCCAACCCAGGGATCGAACCCAGGTCTCCTGCATCATAGGCAGACACTGTACTGTCTGAGCCATCAAAGAAGTCTAATATAGCAAAATACAATAGAATAAGGACTCCTATACTCTGTATTGCAAGAGAGGCTGAGAAACGCAGGCTTCATTCTAGGCAGCCATGTACCCAACCAAACATTACTATTACTGTGAAATGAAAAGGAAAGTGAAAGTCACTTAGTTGTGTCTGACTCTCTGTGTCCCTGAAGTTTGCCAGGCTCCTTTGTCCACATAGCTTAGTTGTGTCCAGCTCTTTGCAACTCTGTAGCTCACCAGGCTCTTCTGTGCACAGAATTCTCCAGGCAAGCATACTGGAGTGGGTTGCCCTTCTCTTTTCCAGGAGATCTTACTTGGATCTAACAGGGATCAAACCCAGGTCTCCCTCATTGCAGGTAGATTGTTTACCATTTGAGCTACTAGGGAAATACTATGACTAGAAATAAATAAATACTAGAGGGAACTGGACTACCAGACTAAGAGCAGTATGAGGACACATACCTCTGGCAAGCCTCCTCAGCACACCAGAACTTCTGCTTTTGACTGGTCCAGGCCTCCAGCAGTATTCCTCTCTGCTCTGCCTTTTCCAGCAAGAGTGGATATATCCTAGTGCCTGATTTCCTCACTACACCTTTCTAGGGGGAACAGCTGAGTTTGTCACAGTATAACTTATTTCTTAAGTTGATCCCTTTCCTTCCCTAACACATATAGGCTAATAATATTTGTTGGATCTGATGCTTCCCGTTTATTTTTTAGAAAACTTAACTCTCCTTTCTGGCCCAGACAGTGTTAACTTTCTCACCTAGCTTTTGTCTAATGGAGTCTTCTGTTCTGAGAGATAAGTTACTAGATTCTGGTCTGCTCAAAGGCAATCATTGTTCAAAAAGACCTTGGGCACTCTCACTTTTCTGAGTTAGATATTCAGCATGGAGTTTTTGACTGGGCTAATGGCCAATTCAGGGATGTATTTATCATTGTCCTGGTCACTCTCTCCTACTACGTTTCACCTTTCTTATTGCCTTCATTTAGAGTTTTAATTCTCAAAATTTCTCAGGTGTGCTCCCTGTGGGCACAGGCAGCACTAACGCCATGTATAATTATAGTGACATCTGGAAACTCCTTTAATAATCCCATGAATAGTTTACTTGCATTGGACTGCAGTGCTCCTCTCAAATGGTCCAGACGTTCAGGTACATTTGGCACCACTGTCCAGTCTTGAAGGCACAGTTCCCTAGGGGTTCGTTCCAAGGATGCTTTGTGTAGCTCTAACAGAGCACTCTGCCCAGTAGTGGCCTATATCTGTGCTCCGTGCTCCCTCTGGGACAGCTGGTACAGTTCGCTGAGACTTTGCCTATATTCTTATTCAGTTTCCTTGGAACTAATTATTTCTGTCCTTGTGTTCCAGATGGTCCCACCAAATATCTACCAATTTAAGAAATAACCTCTTACATGAATGAAACTTAAAGTACAGTATAGTGTCCCTTTGAGTACAGGACAGACACTAAAGGTCTGTCCTTCAATTTCACTTTTCCGTTAATGTCTACTGAATCTGTTCTGTAAGATCTCAACTTTATCTCCAAAAAAGGTTTCTCCTTCTCAAGCAAGTTATCCTTCATTTATTTGTTCTCATCCTGTCATTGTTCCTGTCTGAGACTGAAGCACATTCTAGGAACACTCCAGACATTCCTTGATTTCCCGAACAAATCTGGTTTCTAGAGACCCAAGTTTCTAGGCACAGGATAGTTACCTTCTTGACCTTTTTTCTTTTTAAAAAGAGTTGTTTATTAATTTTGTGGCTGTGCTGGGTCTTTGTTGCTGCATGCGGGCTTTCTCTAGTTGTGGCAAGTGGGGGCTCTTTTTTACTGTGGTGCAAGGGCTTCTCACTGTAGTGGCTTCTCTTGTTTCAGAGCACAGGTTCTAGGTGCTCTTGCTTAAGGAGCTGCAGGATGTGGGCTCAGTAGATGCAATTTGCAGGCTCTAGAGTGCAGGCTCAGTAGTTGTGGCCCATGGGCTTAGTTGTTCCATTGCATGTGGCATCTTCTGGGACCAGGGATTGAACTGGTGTCCCTTGCATTACATGGAGAACTCTTAACCAGTGGACCACCAGAGAAGCCTGACTTTTGTTTTATTTAAAACAACCTGTGTCTTTAACTTAGATAGTTTTTTCATTCAATAAGGGCTCCTATTTATTGTTTGCTGATTTTCAGTGAAAAGCCTTGTTATGGGTGCCTGCATGGGGCCTTGGCCAGAGCTCATATACTTTACAATTCTAGTCAATTTTGGATCACATGGTGGGAGATTAGTCTTGAGATTCTGCATAGGTCATACCATACAACTTCAAGATTAGTCTTGGGGCAACGCCTAAATAAGTTGGCATTAATAACTGAAAATGAGAACTTCAGAATGGAGGCACAGATATAGAGAATGGACTCATAGACACAATGGGGGAAGGAGAGGGTGGGAAAATGGAAAGAGTAGCACTGACATATTATACTCGATCATGCCTGGCGTGCTGCGATTCATGGGGTCGCAAAGAGTCGGACACGACTGAGTGACTGAACTGAACTGAACTGAATGTGTAAAATGGAGAGCTGGTAGGAAGCTGCTGTCAGTTTGGTGCTCTATGATGCATTAGAGGGGTGGGGGGAGGGGAGGGAGGCTCCCGCGAGAGGGGATATATGTATAATTATGGCTGATTTGAGTTGCTGTATGGTAGAAACCNGTAAAATGGAGAGCTGGTAGGAAGCTGCTGTCAGTTTGGTGCTCTATGATGCATTAGAGGGGTGGGGGGAGGGGAGGGAGGCTCCCGCGAGAGGGGATATATGTATAATTATGGCTGATTTGAGTTGCTGTATGGTAGAAACCAACACAGTATTGTAAAGCGATTTTCCTTCAATTAAAAAATAAATTAAAAAAGAAAACTAGAACTTTCAGACTTCAGTGCTCTCGAGTACCCACACTATAAACAACCCACTGGTGAAGAAATGATAGAATTAGAGAATCACCATTTTGCAAGCCCTAAAAAATAATATATACCAATGGACACTAAAATGGTTTGATGGTGAACTTTATAATAGTGCATCAGACTGACAGCACTAGATGCAGTAGACTAAACACACGTTTCAACTAGGGACAATGGAAAATGTAGGATATTAAGAAGTTATTGTTAATTTTATTTAAATGTCATAATGGTATTGTGGTCATGTTTATAAAAAAATGATACTTATCTGTTAGCCATGTACACGCTGTAGGGGAAAGTGAAGTTGTCTTGAAGTCCATTTTTAAGGAGTTTCAGTTTAGTAACTCAAGGTGGAAAGCAATGACAATGATATAGTCAGATCTTGATTATTCCAAAACAGTGTCCAACGTGTGCATTATCCAGGACTTTGACCATTGTTCCTCTCTTCTGTGGCTCCTCTGCTGGTCACTACATTTACAGCTGACCCAATGTAGTACAGAAAGTACACATCTGTCAAATTTTGTGACTTGTTGGATGAAGACAGTCTGTGGGGAAGAAACTGAAACTACTGGTTGAAATCAGGTGTATAAATAATTTGAACATTTCATTTATTTTTGATTTACGTATCTTCCTTATTATAGATAAATATGAGTTACNTGTCAAATTTTGTGACTTGTTGGATGAAGACAGTCTGTGGGGAAGAAACTGAAACTACTGGTTGAAATCAGGTGTATAAATAATTTGAACATTTCATTTATTTTTGATTTACGTATCTTCCTTATTATAGATAAATATGAGTTACAATGATTATATAATAAAAATTTAGAGCCCAAATACAAAAAGCCTTCATTTTATTTAGTTTCCACTTTACTTTTGGAAAAAAATCATTTTTTAAAAGTTTATTTTACCAAGGACTAATCCTTTGCTGACGTGCAACTTTAAAGTATTCTTTCGTGTCTGTCTCAGAGGAGAAAACATGAAACATTGCTTCTGTGGCAGTTTCTTCTAGTTTTTCAAGGACTCATGTAGCAGCAACTGGTTCAAAATACTGCTTTGTTTCAAAGCATGCAGTTTAGATGTATCTTCACTAATGATGGCAATATTTCCATTTTGTTCCTGAGCTGTCAGGTCACTTTCACTGTCAGACAGTGTACATAGCAGAGTATCATTCTCATAAGTTGGAAAGTAATACCTGAAAACAACCACAAATATACTGAATAACCAAAACTATAGATTGATTATCTAGAAAATTCCTCAGCAGTTGAATGTGCACATTACTATAATTTTGCTAGGTTTCTTTGCCAACAGTTTCAACTACATTTTGCAAAGGCTGTAAAGGAAAGAACTTCTGAATTAATTTTACTTTGACCTTTATTGGCTGACATCAGTCTTACTAGTATCTTTGTTAGCTGGCATTTCAGCCTTTGCTTGATATTTAACATAACAAGATACTATCTTAAAAGGCAGCCTACTCTACTATCAGGCAGATCTAGCTATCAATTTAATACCTCCTTGTATGAAGCTAAAAACAACATTCCTCTCATTTCTATTCAAAGGTTTCAGTTCTCCGCTAGGGACAGCAAAGTTCAAATACAGTTACTCTTCCACACACTACTCCTTCAAATATCTGATAAAAACAACTGTTTCCACGTGTGAGGTTCCCCCCCAATCTAATCATCACTATTTTCTTCATCATGAATTTAAAAAATTAAAACCATCTATAGCATTTTAAGTCTATTACTCTGGTTCCTTCTCTGGACACATTCTGGAGTTAGTTCTGAAATATAAAGGTTTTGACTTGTATAAGAATTATAGGAACTGGGTCTCAGGTTAGTCCAGGGCTGACTCTGCCTCTCATAAATCTGGAATTTTCTAAAGAGGAAAAACCAGAGTTTTTTGCCTAGACTCCTGGGGGCTCTGATGTAACATCCCCTGAGAATAGAGGAATCTCTCTGGAGCTGGAACCCCACGACCTCCCAAAGGTTCCCTCAACTGAGCTTTTTACAACTGAGATTATCCAGAGTGATTTGAGAACCATCTCAGAATGTGAGACTAGCAAAGGATACCTGGGAGTCTGAGACCATCTCAACAGGTATATACTAGAAGAACAAATGCTTGATATTTTTAGAAGTGCCAGGATGCAAAAAATGCATCAAAAGCCCTAGTAGTGGTACACTGTGTGACCCAGGAGTTTTATGTTTAGAAGTTTATCTAAATAATTATGTAAGTGTGCAAAAATGCAGGCATATGCATCTATTTATAAGAGTAAAACATAAAAATCCTGAACATCTAGCAAATTAGGGTAACATCCATACAACGGAATATTTGGCAACCATTAAAAATGATGCAATAGATGTGTACTGGATATAGAAGATGCTTTTAAATACTTTCTTAACAAAATATAACTTAAAAATCTATATTTCTATATCTATATCTATATAGCTATCCATATCACTACACCATAAAATTTTTTTTTTTTTTTTTAACACCATAAAATTTGAAGTAGTTGATTACATCTGTTAACAGGGAGATTATTTTAAAACCAAGGTTTTTGAAGATTTTTACTTTTTACAATAGACTTGCATTTATTTTTTATTTAAATTTTAAGGAATTAAATAAATGGATGAGATAATGGAGAAGGAGCAAAGAAATATATGTCTGGTTGAGCAGAACTCACTGTGGTTGATCCCATATCTGTTTTTCAGGAAGCAGTGAAGTATGTTTAGCTTCTTCCATATGAGTCCTTAAGTCTGCTTTGGACCTGAACTTCTCATGGCAGCCATAGCATCTACATTGGTGAATCTGCCTCCGAATGAAATTGACCAATTTCACTTGCTGATAGAAATTTAATCCTGAAAATGATAGTATACAGAATCATCAGACAACTTGTCAGACCCACTTTTGCACTGTTGCAATTTTTTTTTTAAAGAACCACTTCTCTTTATTAACCAACCTGAAGAGGCAGTGCAGATTTAAAGCATAATAACAGACAGAAAATAATAAGAGCCAGTACTTACATAGTGCTTATGTACCACGCACTACTCTAATCACTTTTCATGCATTAATATGTTTAATTTCCACCATACCCTATCACATAGGTGTTACCGTATCCACATTATACATCAGGAAGCTGTCCAAGGCTGCACGGCCAGTAAGTGGCAGAGCCAGGATCTGACACCAGGCTGTTGGCTCCACAGCCATGTTCTTGACTACTAACCTATTACATACACAACACATATAAATGTGTATAAAAGCAATAAAGTAAAGTAACGCAAGGCAATGGCACCCCACTCCAGTACTCTTGCCTGGAAAATCCCATGGAGGGAGGAGCCTGGTAGGCTGCAGTCCATGGGGTCGCTAGAGTCAGACACGACTGAGCGACTTCACTTTCACTTTTCACTTTCATGCATTGGAGAAGGAAATGGCAACTCACTCCAGTGTTNGCAGGGAGGACCCTATGCAAGATGAAGAAATGGTTTCTCCATCTCCTGAGTGTTTGGGCCTCTCCATGGGAAGTGTCACAGGCAGGCTTGCTCAAGAGGGTTGTGTCCTCCAGGAGAGGAGGGGCCAGGCACTGTCTACATCCCCTCTGACTCTACACCATGGCCCCTCAGGATCCAGAGTAAAGCAGTGTATTCACGTCTCAATCGCCAGCTCTTGGCCCTGTCTGGCACCTACTATGCACTCAGTTACCACATGAAGAATGGTAAGACCATCAGCTCCTGCTGTAGACTTACATTTCCAGCCCATCCCTAGGCAGACATCAATCCTACACCATCCCGTCCTCTGGGCTGAGACCTCAGCCAGTCAGGGCTTGGCTCCCTTGGTGCCCTCTCCTAGATTCATCTCCACTATTTTCTCACTGAAAAAGTTCTCCTTCACAGCAACTCTCCCCCTGTCCCTGCAAGACATGGCCCGTTCCACTGATCCCTCTTGAACCAAGCATGGGAAGGGTCGTCTGCACTGTGACCCCAATTCAGTGCCCTCTCTACACTCAAGGCCACTGCAGACTGCCCAGTCCTCACTGGATCTGCATTCACATTCAAGCCGTGTCTTCATCTCCATAGACTCTGGGGACCCCCTGTCATCCTGAACTTGCCCCTGACCAATTCTCCCCATNTCAGTGCCCTCTCTACACTCAAGGCCACTGCAGACTGCCCAGTCCTCACTGGATCTGCATTCACATTCAAGCCGTGTCTTCATCTCCATAGACTCTGGGGACCCCCTGTCATCCTGAACTTGCCCCTGACCAATTCTCCCCATCCCTGCTCTCCTGGGTCCCTGCCTCCTCCCTGGGGGCCCCTGCTGAGTCTCCTCCAAGGAGTCTCCTCTTAGGAGGCAGGGCTAGCTCAGGAGCATCCGGGCTGCTTCTCCTCCCAGTCCTCACGCGTTCCTGGGGACGGCCCTTTTCAAGACACCAGTTCTGAACACACATCACTGCTCTGCTCTGGGTTCAAGACTCCTATGAACGCCCTGGTGGTCGGCACTGGGCTGGTGGCTGGGTGCTGCCACAGGAGCCCTGAGCTGGAAGCCTGGGGGCCCCACCTGCTCCTTCTTCCTTCTAAGGACACTCCCCTGACCTCCCGCCACCCCTGCCCTGGGCCTACTCCCATCTCCTCTCTTCTCAGTGCAGCCACCACCTCCAGACTCCACCTTCCCTGATTTCCTGGCTCTCCCCTGACCGCTGTCCACTCTCCACACCATTTTCTGGAAATTCCAACACACCACCAGTTTGACCTTTTCAAGTCGTGTCTTCTGCCGGCCACACTCCCTGCACTCGGCAACAGGGCCAAGGCTGTTGTTTTCCCTTTTCCTCACTCCCAGCCCCGTGGGCCTCAGGTGTCAGGCTGCCGCTTACATCTCAACCACCCAGGCCCCTCTAGCCTCCTGCTCTCCTCCCATCTCTGCCTCTGATCCCTCTGTGTGCGCTCACCTCCACCTTGGGACGCCTTCCCTAACCTCCAGCTAGACTCATCATCTCCTCCTCTTCACCCACACAGCCTGCAGGGCATCCCTTCTGATTGGACCTCAGTCTCTCCCTGTCCAGTGCTCTGGCTGAGAAAGCAGGCTGCGGAGACCAGTGCTGGGAGAGCACAGCTGCGAAAGATAATGAACCAAAATGATGAAGATGTCTGAAAGTGATCAAGCAAATTTTCATCCATCTCTCCTTCCACCTGGTCATGTGACTTGAGGCCTGTAACATTTCTTGGATTCAGTTGCCTTATGGGACTCTTGGGGACTCGGCCAAAGCCCCTCAGCTGGGTCTTACGGTGCTGGTTACACGTCAGCCTTGGAGAAGGAAGGAGAGGTGGGCCTTTGTGCAACCTGGTTTCACAGTCCAGGTATTGCCCCAGCGACCTCTTGGTCAAACTGTATCCTTTTTCCAACTCAACCGAGGAAAAGGAATGTCCACAGTAGAAATGACTGGTAGTACACATGGTTGCTAGCCATTAGGTAAGCCTCAAACCAGCCCTGTGCTTTTCTGCCTCTGAATTTCCCTCCCCCATCCTCCCTGGATCCCTTGGAGGCTCCACGTCTGGGTCCTCAGGCTGCCCCTCCTGTGTTGGTGGTGAACCTTCCCTTCCTCCAGCAACCAGCTTTCCTGTTTAGTGCTCACAGCCTGTCAGAGCTGAGGTCTTCTCAGGAAAGACACCACACCCTTGTCCCCAGGCACGTTGTCCCCGACTCCATTTCTGGTCCTTGAGAAATCCGCATGCACCCTTCCCCCCAACTCACTCAGGAATGAGCCGGGATCCTGCATGGCCACCTGCTTTGCTCCTCTGATCCTTCCTCCCTGTCCAGACCCTCCATGGGAAAGAGAACTGAACCCTAGGCTGCTGTGCCCCCGACTGTGGGGACACCCACCAGCTCTCTGACCAGCTGAAGAGTCAATGAGACCCACACGTGGTGTCATTCCAAGAAGGACCCCCATGTGCTGCAAACAGGAGGCAGGTCAAGCCATCTGGAGCCCAACTTCCAGGAGGAAGGAGTAAGAGAGGGCTCTTCACACAGGCACACACACCCTTCCACTTCCAGGTCCTTGGTACTTGGGTGACCCTATCCTACATCCTGGATTTTCCTTGTTCAACCCATTTGCACATAGATGTCCTGGGAAGGCAGAAACTGCCCCTTCAGATGCTCTGGTCAGGTCCACTTTGTAAAGGGGCTAGAGCAGGCACCAGCCCCTGAGCAGAAGGACAGATTGCTGATCAGAACACACTTTCCCCAGCCCTACCACTCACGTAAGCCCAATAGACTCGGGTGGCGATGTCTACATCACCAGGGAAGACCTACATTTCTTATTTCCAAAAAGAATTTAGTAGATTTTAAAGACATCTTTCTGGCCTCTGATTACCAGCTGAGGACCACTGATCATGTCTCCAGCAAAAAAAAACTGCCTCTCTAGGTGTTTCTTTCCTCTCTGAAATTACCTTCTCGATCAAAGTGAAGTGAAAGTAGCTAAGCTATGTCCAACTCTTTGCGATCCCATGGACTGTAGCCCACCAGGCTCCTCTGTCTGTGGAATTCTCCAGGCAAGAATACTGGAGTGGTTTCCCATTCCCTTCTCCAGGGGATCTTCCCAACCCTCAGATCAAACCCAGGTCTCCCACACTTCAGGCAGATTCTTTACTGTCTAAGCCACCAGGGAAGCCCATTTTGTTTAAACCAACAGACAAAAAAATAGCCGAGGAAGCTAGGATTGCAGATAGGTGGTGGGGGTGGAGACGGAGGGCTGATGGGTGGCAGAAACCATGGTGGGTGGAGCTGAGCTGGTGGGAGCCATGCTGTGATGGTGTGAAACCCAAGCTATGAGGACCTCAGTGAGATCCCCCTGCTATCCTGAAACAGATGACCCTCTCCATTCTCCTGAGAGATCCTGCCCTGATGGTCACCTGTGCACCCTTGGGCAACCTCGTTGAAAGGGTTTTCTTCCAAGTAATTTGCCAGTGGCAGCAGCACTGACTGAGGACCCCAGGTCCATCCTGTCACCAAAGCAACAACTCTAACACTAATCCTTAGGATGGTCATGATAACAACACTGGAGCCTGGGGCCTCTTGTGTCCTGCCCCCACCTCACAGCCTCCCATGGCTGTGTTGTCTACGGAGTCTGGAGACGTAAGTCCAAGGATGTGACCTGGGTGTATGGTCCTTCAGGGTACAATGGTCTCCCACGCATCCACCCACTCTGAGCTCACAGCACTCTTGTCAGGAGGCAGGGCACGGCTCACCACCAGTCTCACAAGACCAGAGAGGAAATTGAGGCCCAGGGTCGGGTGGGGTGTGGCCTTGGGAGGGAGCTCTCCAGAGCACTGGTTCCTGTGTGAGTTTCCTGGGGCCCACTGGGGCCTCTCTGTCTCTCAGACTAGCTCCCTGGTTCCCTGTACGACCCCAGCAACCATCATCCTGACCTGCCCTGCCTCTCTCCTGCAGCCCAGTGCTTTTGAAGACAGTTCAAAAGCACTCTGTGCAGGGAAGGGCTGGTGGCGGTCCCCTTCTGACTTGTGTTGCCGCTCTCTTTTTTCCCTTTCTGGGCTCTCCCCTGCCCTCTGACTGCTCAAGGCAGGGGGCGAGGACTCAGGGATTTTCTGGGCAAGTTCACAGGGAAATAAGTTTTCTCAGAACGATTTCCATAGACTCATGTGTTGTGGGAGGTGTGGAGTCACCACTGCCCAGAACCAGCTATACTACTAGCAAATTGAAATTGCAGCCTCCCAGCTCCAAACGGTATATAGAATTTCAAGATCTCAGGGATATATAGAGCATTAAACCAAGTACCCAGCCCTCCTGAGCACAGGGGCCTGTGTGACCTCCCTGGTGACACACCCATGATGCTGACCCTGTCCTCAGCCCCCAAAACACAGTGATGGCAAGAAGGACACCAAGTACCTGCTTCTGGAGTTCCTCAGATAGCAGAGGTTTTAATTCCCTGGGAAGTACAACAGGCACGTGTCATTTTGACTTACTGGTTCTCTAAAGTCTTCTCTAAGAAGTAAAGAAGGGGACGTTCCCCAGAGTCAGCTAGTTAGGAATCTGCTTGCCAGTGCAGGAGACACAAGTTCAATGCCTGGTCAGGGAAGATCCCAAATGCCAAGGCGCAACTCAGCCCATGCGATGCAACTACTGCATCTGTGCTCTAGAGGCCAGGAGCCACCACTACTGCAGCCCCGCTGCCCTGGAGCCTGTGATCCGCAGCAAGAGAAACGACTCCATGCACCGCAACTAGACCGTAGCCTCCACTCGCCGCACCTAGACAGAGCCAGCTCACAGCAACTAAGACCCGGTGCAGCCAAAAGCAAAAAGAAAAACCTCTTCCTGTGTAAAGAACATAAAGTGATTTCTGTTTAAAAAAAAAAAAAAAAGACAGAGAGGGAGTGAGAAAGGAAAAAAGTAGGGCTCTGAACACACAAATACAGGAGAAGAGCAGTGCCTTTGCAACTCCCATTGCCCAGAAGGGCAACCAGGCCCCAGGAGAGCAAGAAAGAGGGGAGCTTAGCAAGGCCAGGGTGTGCACGTGGCAAGCCTAGGGCTGGACTCCCAGATCAGTGGTCTTTCCACTTCCCACAGCATCTCCAGACGTCCACCCCTGGGGGCATCTGGAGCTCGTGACTAGGCCCCTGTCTTCCTGTCCAGCCCAGCACCCTCCACCCTACCCGCCTGCTCGAGCCCAGGAGGTCCCTCACCGCAAGCTGCTTCCTGGGTTGGGACAGCCTCCCCTCCTGCCCAGCGGCACAGCCCACACATCCACATTTAACTTAGCTGATCCATCCATGAAGGGCTAGGCATCTTCAGACGGTGGCGGACCAAACCCCCCCGGGAGCGCTGACACAGACCCCACGTCTGAGAAAGCTGCATCTAGAATGTGACCAGCCACGTTTGCCTCTAGATGTTTCCCTCCCAATGCCCCATTTTCCCGTTTTCGGGGCAAGGGCCATTTTGTTGAGATTTTCATTTTTCACCCTTCCCATCGTAGGCGTGTTGCTCTTGGAGGCTCTGAACATCCACTGATGCCCAGTAACAAGCCAGTGACGCCTCTTGAATGGGCTGCAGCGTCAGGCTTGCGCTGTGTCCGTGTCCGCAGGAGGACCGTCGCCTGCTGTCGGCTTCCTTCTGCCCTGGGCTCGAGGCTGGTTCTCAGTTCCCCCACACGTGTCACTGGAAAGGCTCCTAGGGCAGATCGGCCTGAGCGGGCGGCAGTCTGCACAACCCGCGAGTTGCTTTCTTGAAGTTCTGCATCCCCAGCTCTCCAGCTGATGTGAGTGCCTTCCTAAACTTTCACTCGTCTTCTAAACTGCTTTACTGCCACTTTGTGGCCGAGCGGGGGAAGATCCCCTGGAGAAGGAAATGGCAACCCACTCCGGGATTCTGGCCTGGAGAATCCCGTGGCCAGAGGAGCCTGACGGGCTACAGTCCATGGGTCGCAAAGAGTCGGACACGACTGAAGCAACCTGGCACGCGTGTGGCCAAGCGGAGCAGGAGAGCCTGGAGGGCTCCCACTGGGCATTTGTATCAATGTCACTGTCCTAACGGGGCTTTCCCCAAAGTCAGCACCCCTCACAGGAAGGGTTATACAATATATTAACTGGAGGATAACTGCTCTACAATATTGTGATGGTTTTTGCCATACATCAGTATGAAGCAGCCATAGGTATACATGTGTCCCCTCTATCCTGAACCTCCCCTCCCACCTCCATTCCCACCCTATCCCTCCAGGTTGTCACAGAGCACTGACTTTGGGTGCCCTGCATCATACATTTCTATTAACTGCATTCTAGTTGGATTCAGTCACTATTTCCTTTTTTTTGGCCACACGGAATGGCTAAGGAGCTTCCCCAACCTAGGATCAAACCCGTGCCCACTACATTCGAAGGACAGAGGGCTCACCTTTGTACCATCAGGGAAATCCTGAAAGGGAACATTTGTGACCTAAAAAAGACATCCTATAGTACCATCTCAGCCTAAAGAGGAGTCATCAGGGATGTCATCAGGACACGTGGGGCCGCAGCCCCATGGAGTGTGGCTTTGTTTACTACGGAGAGCAAAAGGGACCAGCTTTCAAAGGGCATTTCATGTTCAGCACAGAGGTAGTCCTAGTACCAGGAGCATCAAGGTCTTTATCAGTTCAATTCAGTCACTCAGTTGCATCTGACTCTTTGGGACCCCATGGACTGCAGCAGACCAGGTTCCCTGTCCATCACCGATTTCCGGAGCCTGCTCAAACTCATATCCATCGAGCAGGTGATGCCATCCAACCACCTCATCCTCTGTCACCCCCTTTTCCTTCCGCCTTTACTTTATAAAATGGAGCAATTTCACATTGATGCTTGAGGGATTCCGTTTTGGGGAATGCACTCATGGTTTCAAGAAACTTCGCTCAGTGAAAAAGCCTCTGAGTGTTGTTATTGTTCAGTCACACCTGCACTATTGATAACACAGAAGGCAGAGCAATTAGATGGAAACTTTTGGCTTCCCAACCAACAAGCATCACCTACACATTAAATCACTAGACAATGTTGTCAGTATATTGTGGCAAGGCCCTTCCACTGTATGTTGATATATTATTGAATACAGATGCACTGATGACAGATGAATTCTGTCTGTAAACACTACCACAATCACATAAAAATATTTTAAACAGAAGTAAAAATAGTTGGCCGAAAGTGGACATAAAACAGAATCATAAAAAAGTCCAAAGGGGAACTCTCTGACTGACCAGTGGTTAGGACTTGGTGCTCTCAATGTCAGAGTCACGGATTCAATCCTTGTTTGGAGAACTAACATCCTGCAAGCTAGGATCCTAAAAAAACATCTAAAGAAGGCAGAAAAGTAAGGTACTATCTGAATGAAGAAAAGAACTTTGAGTTATGAGATTAAACTCCAAATGTGTCAATGATTACGTAATACAAGTGGTCCTGTGTTACCCAGCGTTTCTAGTTTCTGTTTCTGATGTTTTCACATCTCACTGCTCCACCCAGGGTTAGTAGATGCCTGGAGACCACACACTCTCTCCCTCAGTCCGCCTCTCACATGCAAATTAACCAGCACCCCCGTCCCACCCTTTCTATCAATGAGACTCTAAATCTCTGTCCTAGTAACCCCAGGGCCAGGTACCAACAAACTGGGGGGCCCCCATACCCACACCAGCCCACTGAAATTCCTCAAGCTAATCCATCTTCACCCTGGCCCCACCCTCCCGCCTTGCCCATTCCTTCCCTGGAACATCACACAGGCTGACACTGTCCTCTCCTGTGGGTGAGCACGACCTGCTCCTCCTCCCCCGGGGACTGTGAGTAACAGACTCACTCTGCACCGGCGATGGGCTCCCCACCTAGTGATTGGACCACAGGTGAATAAAGCCAAACACTGGGGACACAGAAAACGCTGGGAGACAGAGACACAGGGAGGGTGGGAGAGAGAAGGAGGGAAAGAGAAATAGAGAAACAGACACTTTAGGCGAAATGTAGGTGACCCTGGAAATAGGGAATTTGAAAGTTCATGCACTATTTTTGCATGCCTGCCTTGAGCACTGAACTGAGTGTTACTTCTAATCCTACCACTCCAGTCACTGAGCTTTTTCCTATGTAATTTTCTCCCCAGAACACCTTCTTTCCCTCCTGCTGGGCTTAGGTCCCCTCCATTGCAGGAGAACTGACAAATCACGCTTGTCATGGAGAGATGCTCAATGCCATTCATGAAATAGTCTGTCACTTGTCTTCTCAGGGGTAAGAGGTCCAAAGGTCAAGCAGCAGACTCTCTCCCCAGTCACTGTAGAAGGCATTGACAAGGCCGGCACGCCTCCCTGCCTGGGACCAGTTCTGTCTCCTTCTCAAGGGTTGAGACGGAAAAATTGTTGGCATCATTTCCCGTCTGCTATCAGAGGTCACATACGCAAGCTGAGTGCTTCCTCCATGCCAAGGGACATCTGGTCAACACTGATATATAACATGAAAGGGCAAGATAGGCCTGAAGCTACAGGTGGGTTGCCATGGAAGCAGGATGGGCAATCATGGGAAGGAGCTGAAAACACATGTGACCTGCACAGACACCGTGTCATCCTGACGAGTGGTCCCCCTCTCTGTTTGGGCGGGAACGTGCCAACTGTGACAGGTCTGATACGGAGTGTCTGCCAATTTCCATGATGTAAATATTCCTACCAAGGCTGATTTCAAGCTACCAAGAGTATAACAACCAGCTCAAAAATACCCAGACCATTTAGCAGTTGGCTCTGGCAAGTCTATATCTTCAGGCATAGATCCAACAAAGCCCCCTGGGTTTCCTCTGTAGAGTTTCTTTCGTCAACTTGGGGTGATGTAGAGTTAGAAGCATGAGGTTCCTCTAAACTGCCTGAAACCAACCCCTCCAGCTCACCAAGAGAAGACAAGCCCAACAGGTAACAAAGTAAATGTTCTGTGAGATCCTGCCCTCTGTCCCTCTCAGGAACAGGTTGGCCAGAAGCAGACCTAAGACAAGCATTTAGTAGAAGTCGCTTGTGTGGGAGGCGATTCCAGAAAGCACCGGCTCGAGTGTAGAGAGGGGAGACAGGGCAGGACCTGAATCAGAAAAGGAGGTGTCAGTGAACACATCAGTGAGGAAGCGGATATGGGCTCAACCCAGCTGGGGACCTCAAGCAGAGGGGTGAAACATCTGCAAGTGGGCCACCCAAGGAGGGTGGAAGAAGAGGTGTTTTTCCATCAAGTCCGCTCAGTGGTTACTTGAAGCTGCCCCCTGGATTCAACCTCCCCAGTGCTTCCAGTCTGCTGCAGAGCAAAGCTCAGCTAGAGAATGGGCAGTGGGCAGGACATGGGCAGTGTCCGAAACACACAGGCAAATTGACATGTGACCTGTGTGTCATTCTCTGCCTCTCACCCTCATGCAGAGCTCTTCACCCTGATGGAAAAGATGCTCGTATTTAATGGTGCAAATTTTGTACCATGTGATCCCTAAACACAAGCCCACCACTTCAATCTGGGACCCAGCTGAAGAAACAGTTATGTGTCACAATGCCACAGGAAAAACCAGGAGAGGCAGGCTATTTCAGAATTAAAGGCCAGAGGTACGTTCTGGACGTTGCACCTGCAGGCTCAGCCCTGAGACTGAACTGCATCTCTGTGAGTGTTTTACAACGTGAGAAGCCTGGCCCCTCGTGGACTGTCAGCTCCACGTGAACACGAGCAGCATTCCCACCAGCACTGCACACGCAGCAGGTCTCCATACGTCCTACTGGCTGTTGGAGGAGGAGGGCAGGGGCAGGTGAAGGGCTCGGGAGGGACCCGAGGGTGGGGACGCTGTCCTGGAGCTCCCGGGGCTGCTGGCTTCCCTGTGCCCTCCTGGAAGGAACAGGGGCCTCACGCTTCTCTGTGTTCACAGGAGTGATCTCACCCACAGATATAGATACACACATGCACAGAGACACACACCCATACACAGACACACACACATACACACAAACACACATACACACAAACACACATACACACAAACGCATACACACACCCCTAACAGGTCCCGGTAAGTTACAAGAGGGGAGACAATTGAAATTGAAGGGTGAAGGAAGTTGTTTTCACAAGATTTTATTTTTCAGATGCTGACACAGGGCAAAACTGATCCCAAGAGGTCTTCCCTGAGCTTCTGATTCACCAAAAACCCCTATGAGGGAGTTATCTGCATATCGTTCAACTGTGGCCTGGGAAATGGAAATGGAGGTACTATTTCTGGAGCTAAACGTGGAGCAGGGAGATTGGTGGAGGGAACCACTGCCAGGGACTCTCGTGGGATTGAACGGTGATGAGCCAAATTTCCTGAAACTCTTAAGCTGTGAACCAATAAAAACAGGTTTCTGGTAAGAACCGGGTGACAGCCAAGACATGGCCCGTCCCTTCCCATCTGACATTCCATTTGTGGTGGACTCCAGGAATCTTGGGGTCCCAGTTCACCTCTGGCTGTGACCCTTGGCACATGCAATTGAATCCCTACACCCATAAACAGATGAGGAGAAGGAGGCCCACAGGAAGCCTGGGCCTTTCCAGCATCCAAGCCCATCCCAGCAAAGCTGGACTGAACAGAGGCTGAAAGCCCATGAGTCCAGTCAGTAGAATCCAAATGCCTGGGCTCCACCCGAGAGTCTGATTCAGGAGGTCTGAGTGGAGCCAAGAACCCGCCTCTCTGTGGGTTTCTTCTTGGGGGCCCCATCAGACCACACTGGTGTAAGGTATGCAGACCCAGGACTGGAGACCTAGGGCCCGGGAAGGCAGGGGCAAGGTCTCCCCTGGATTGGGGAGAGGGTTATTGATCCAAAGCGTGTTCCAGACACCACCACATTGTCAGCTGCACACCACAGAAGGGGCCACTCACCTCATAACGGCTTACGTGAATACATTGTTCCAATGGTCTTTCACCACCTGGAGGAGGCTCGACGTCAAACTGGAACTCCTGGGCTATAACCTGCCAGCCACACCCTACCTCAGTGCAGGGACGAGAAAGTGTTCCCTGAAGTCCCCCGATCAGCTCCCTGGAAAGCATCCTCCTTCACTCCCCGCCCCCGGGCTCACCCCATTCTCCTTGAAGTCACACTGCTCCGCGGGCTGCTGGCTCGGCCTGGGGCACACGGTCTCCTTCACCCTGAAGCTCACAGGCTTTCGAGCTCCCCGGTCCTCCACCTGGTCAAGATCAAAGTGGGGAGAGTGGGCTCGGCTCATGTTTCCTTCTCTGATCTGTCTCCCTGCCCCCTACCCGGACGGCAGCCTCTCCAGCCCCCTGTGTGTCTGGCCCTGGGCTTGGTGCTGGGAGCACAGGGGAGGGCACAGAGCCCGTGCCCGGCCTCACGGGCACACAGAGAGCAGCAGCGGCCCTCACAGCAGCGCTGCCGGCAGCGCCTCCCCTCAGAGGGGCTGAGGGCGGCCAGGGCCGCCTGCAGGGGGAGCCCTTGTCACCGGAGCCTGCAGGCTGACAGCGGCCCTCCTGGCGGGGAGACCCCGAGGTGCAGGGGGACATTAGCCGGGAAGGCACCTCACAGAGCCTGTGACCCCTCCATCCCTGGAGCTCCCAGAAGTCCAGGGAGCCTGAGCCAGGTGTGCAGGGCGCCTGAGCCCACAGCAGGGATGCTAAGGCAGGAAGCCTGGTGCTGGGAGATGAGCCAGGTCTGGGAAGGTCTCCTGGAAGAGGTGGGAGCCCGCCTAGAGGGAAAAGTGCCTTCCTGACAGGGGGACCAGCCTGAGCGAAGGGGCGACAGTGTGGCCAAGGCTTGGGGGAGATGGCTCAGCCCCCTCCCCAACTCACGTCCTTGGGAGGTGGGTCAAGCTCCAGGAGGCGGTAGAGATTAGCTTCTGTGGACCCATCATTGATGCGATCCACAGCGCGGAGCACAGCCTCCCTGTAGCTGAGGGCCTGGGCGCTGGCCGAGGGCCGCACTAGTCCCAGCAGCAGGAGCCACCGTGACCAGCGCCCCAGGGAGGCTGGCCCTCTGGGCCTCCATGGCCCCCAGTCGGCCTCCTCCCAGCCCGAGGGACCCTCCTTTTACGCTCAGCCTGAGCCCTGATGCAAAGGCTCAACCACGAGTCCTCCTGACCCTCCCCATCCCTGCCCTCCTCCCAGGGTGTGGCCTGGTCTTACCTCAAGCCTTGCTGTTGCCTCATGGGATTTCTGGGCAGTGGGCAGGGAGGCCCATTTGCAAGGTGAAGAAATGGTTTCTGCATCTTCTGACAACTTCCAGGCCTCTCCTGGATCCCATGGGGAGTGTCACCGGCAGGCTTGCTCAAAAGGGTTGAGTCCTCCGGGAGAAGGAGGGACCAGGCACTGTCTGCATCCCCCCTGCCTCCACACCATGAGCTCCGCAGGATTCAGAGTAAAGGAGTGTATTCAGCACTCAACCCCCAGCTCTAGGCACTGCCTGCCACACAGTATGCACTCATTTAACATTTGATGAGTGGATGACAGGACCAACCCCTTCTGAGCCTTACCCACCCAGCCTGTCCCTAGGCAGCCATCAACCCCACACCATCCTGTCTTTGGGGCCAGCCCTCAGCCTGTCAGGAGCTTGGCTCCATCTGTCCCCTCTCCTAGATTCGTCTCCACTCTTTCTCAGTTAGGAAGTTCGCCTCCAGGTTGGAAGAGAATGGATACATATATACAGATGACTGAGTCCCTTTGCGGTTCACCTGAAGCTATCATAACATGTTTGTTAATCAGCTATGTGTGCATGCATGCCTGCTCAGTCGCTTCAGTCATGTCTGACTCTTTGAGACTCTTTGAGACCCTATGGACTGTGGCCTGCCAGGCTCCACTATCCATGGGATTCTCCAGGCAAGAATACTGGAGTGGGTTACTTTGTTCTCCTCTAGCTTAATCAGCTATACTACAATACAAAATAAAAATGGTAAGAAGCAAAGTCCTTCTTCACAGATGCACCCCCAACAGGCATCGCCTGTTCAACTGACTCCTCCCCAGTCAAGCATGGGAAAGGTCATCTGCAGTGTGACCCCAATTCAGTGTCCTCTCTATATTCAAGGCTGCCCAGTCCTCACTGGATCCCTATTCACATTCAAGCCTTGTCTTCATCTCTACAGACTCCGGGGACCCCCTGTCATCCTGAACTTGCCCCTGACCAATTCTCCCCTGTCCCTTCTCTCCTAGGTCCCAGCCTCCTCCCTGGGGACTCCTGCTGAGTCTCCTCCAAGGAGTCTCCTCTTAGGGGGCAGGGCTGGCTCAGGAGCATCCAGGCTGCTTCTCCTCCCCGTCCTCATGCGTTCCTGGGGACGGCCCTTCTCAAGACACCAGTTCCCCTGAACATGCATCACTGCTCTGTCTCTGGGTTCAAGACTCCCATGAGCGCCCTGGTGGTCGGCACTGGGCTGTTGGCTGGGTGCTGCCGCAGGAGCCCTGAGCTGGAAGCCTGGGGGCCTCCTGCTCCTTCTTCCTCCTGAGGACACTCCCCTGACCTCCCGCCACCCCTGCCCTGGGCCTACCCCCGTCTTCTCTCCTCTCAGTGAAGCCACAACCTCCAGATTCCATCTTCCCTGATTACCAGGCTCTCCCTAACCACTGTCCACACTCCACGTTATCTTCTAGGGGCTCCAACACACCGCCCATTTGACCATGTCACCCCCTGCGTCCCAAGCCCTCATTCCCCTGCCCTGGCATCAGGGCCTGGACAGTTGCTATTCTTAGTTGTCCTCACCCCAAACTTGCGGGCCTCGGGTGTCAGGCTGCCCCATCCCCCATAACCCCTCAGGCCTCTGGGAGCCTCCTGCTCATCTCCCATCTCTGTCCTTGATCCCTCTGCTTGCCCTGACCTTCCTCCTTGGGAAGCCTTCCCTGATGTCCAAGGAGACTCGGCACCTCTACTTCTTGGCTCCCACAGCCTTCAGGAAGTCTCTTCTGATTTGACCCCAAGTGACTTTCTGTCCAGCGCCCTGTCTGGGACACCACGCTGGGGTGGCCAGTGTGGAGGCGGTTTGAGAAAACAGCTGGGAAGATAATGAACCAAAAGAATAGAGGGGCCACGGGCCCAGAAGGAAATTCTTGTACAGGTCTTGGGAGGAATGACCATGTAGCTGTGGGGTCTGGGGTAACTCTTGGACTCAGTTGTTCCTGTGGGACCCTTGGGGGCTTGGACAGGGCCCCTCGGAAGGTGGCAGCTGGATGGATGGCGCTGGTTACACATCAGCCTTGGAGAAGGAAGGAGAGGTGGGCCCTCTGTGTGATGTGGTTTCACCGTCCAGGTATTGCCTCAGAGGCTTTTTGGTCAAATGGTACCCTTTTCCCAAGTCACAGACGGAAAAGGAGGTGATACCAGTAGAAAATAATAAGCAACACGTGTGGTTACTGGTGCCTGGCGCCCTCCCTGTGCTTTCCTGCCTCTGCATCATTGCATTTCCTAAACCTTAGCGCTGAAGTCCCCTTCCCCATCCTTCCATGGGGACAGGTGGCTGCTCAGTGACGAGGTCTGATAAAGGAGTCCACCTTGGAAAAGAACTTGGGAGCACCTGGCCCATAACGGATGCTCCATAACAGCTGTTAATATCAGCGGGGCCAGAAGCTGCCCCCAGCGGCTACCCAGCTCCTTAGACACTGGAGTCAGGCAGATGAGAGTTTGATTCCTTGGTTTGCCTCTCACCAGCTGTGACTTCCTTGCAAATATTCTGCTCTCAGCAGCGAATGAGAGTCAACCCAATTCACATGGTGTCAGACACAACTGAGAAAACGCTGTGGCTCCATTTTCCTGCAGTTTTCTCTGCAGGCTCTTGCTTAGAGAGAGAGAAGCAGGGGAGAGGGAAGGGAGGGCGCAGAGGAGCAGCCTCAGGCATGCGAGAACCTCTGTGGCCACAGCAGTTGTGCCCTGGGATGGTCGGACTGGACCCTGGGATCTCTGGCCACGCCCCCTCCTAACCCAACAGGGAACCATCAGCATAGTGATGGGAGCACAGGTCCTGGCAGAGGCTGCTGCAAGACTGTTGTCGCTACCTCGTCCCCACCCTGGGGTGCCCACATTTCCCCGTCCTCCTTTATCTCCTCTCCCAGTCTGGTTGAGCCAGATATCCTTTCCCATCATGCTCTGCACTTAAACCCTAACTGGACAAAGCACAGCCTCATCTGTGTTTATACATGTCCTCCTTCCAGCCCAGAGCCCAAGATCTCCCCTCAAAGAGAGCAAAGTAGCGAAGAGAACGAGCAAGGCCAAGGCTGAGCGCCTTGAATACCCGTCCCTCCCTCTGCCCAACCTGCTGACCAGTAAAGCTGACTCTCACCAGCTGCCCTTTCTCCTCCTTGTCTGTAAAATGCACAGAAGGCCCTCCTCTCCTCCCTGGAGACATTTTCCCCCTCTGACCTTGAAGCTGAGGGTCAGAGGGGTCAGTTTCCAGAACGCCTTCTCCAGCTCATGGGGAAAAGAGCAGCTGCCCACTCCATACTACCCCTCAACATGCTCACTAGGAGAAAGCCTGCACAGCACAATACATTATCAGGGTCCCCCCAGAAGTCCCACTCTTCAGAAGCCTCCCTCATGGACGCTCACTCACATGGCCAAGGACAAAGGAACCAAGATGTCTCCTGCATCTTCTTTTAGCCTTGGGAACTGAAAACCTTCCAGACATGTGTAACTGGGAATGCTATGTCCATTCGGTGCCCTAGAGTGCAACCATTTTAAACCAGTGATGTATAAACTCCACAAACATTTCTCAGTAGTGAAAGTAAATATATTTGGTATATTCATACAGTGGAATACTAGGTGGTAGTGGTTTAGCCGCTAAGTCGTGTCCAACTCTTTGCGACCCCATAGACTGTAGCCCGCCATGCTCCTCTGTCCATGGGATTTTTCCAGGCAGGAATACTGGAGTGGGTTGCCATTTCCTTCTCCAGGGGATCTTCCCCAGCCAGGGATCGGACCTGGGTCTCCTGATTTGCAGATGGATTCTTTACCAACGGAGCCACCAGGGAAGCCCAGAATACTAAGTCAGCAATAAAAAATTCCCCAACTATAATTACATACAAAAGCATGATGAGTTCTCACAAACATGGTGCATGAAAAAATTGTGCAAATGAGACTATATATGCTACAATAAAATTTTCTATGAATTTCAAATCCTAGTTACACGAACCTAAGTGTTCCAAAGTCAGGGCCACAGTTATGGAGATGGGGAAGCAACTAGAAGGGGGATAAAGAGATTTCTAGGTGCAATGCTATTGTGATGTTTAGTCACTAAGACGTGTATGGCTCTTTTACAGCCGCATGGACTGTAGCCGGCCAGGCTCCTCCGTCCATGGGATTTTCCGGGCAAGAATATGAGAGTGGGCTGCCATTTCCTCCTCCAGGGGATCTTCCTGATTCTGGGATCAAACTCACATCTCCTGAATTGATAGGCAGATTCTTTACCACTGAGCCACCAGGGAGGCGCCTCTAGCTGCATTACACACATGTATCTGTATAGCAAAAACTCCACAAGTCATGCACTTAGTGTCAGTGCATAATTCCTATGTACATGCACTATGGCAACTCCCTGGACCTCTCTGACTCCTGTGCTACTCTGACCACTTTGTAAAATCCTTGATTCTCTGGGCTTACAGCACAGCCCCAATCCTCCCACCTGTTGTACCACCACCCTGGACACCTTGGGGCCTTCTCCACCTCAGGCCCTGTACTTGAATCACTGACAAGGCCTGCCGACCTCCCAGACAAAGGCCAATTACATCTCCCTCCTGAGATGAAATACATTCATTTTTTTGTTGCTGTCATCAGTGTTCACATACGCATGTCCATGGTCGGGTTCTGGGCATGGAGGGACCTGAGAATAAAGATGCTGTCCTGGATCTCTTAGCCCTGCTTCCAGCCCCCTATCCTCTCCTGGAAATAACAATCATTTCTGTACTGTGCGTTTGTGATCACACACACACACCAAAAAAACCACTCTCACAGACACACATATACACACACACATAGGAGGGCTCCCAGAGGTAAAGATTTGGTCCCACTAAGTGAGAAGAGACAAATGAAATTAAAGCTTGGAGGAAGTTGTTTTCAGAACACTTTACTTTCTCAGAATCCAAAAGCCTGAGCCAGGGAGGACACACATAGGATTCCTCCATGGGCTCACAATTTACCCAAAATGGAGTATCGGGCCAACGAATGGGCCAATTCTCTTCAAGTGTTTTCGCAACTTCTTACGAAATCGTTTGAATCTCCCAACACTCTGCAACTATGAACCAGGAAAAACCAGGTTACTTGTGGGAAAGGGAACCAGGGGTAAGACCAGACCCATCTGTACCTATACATGGGCTCCCAGGCCCACACCAGGAGATTTGGAGCCCCAGCATGCCCTTTGGCAGCAACCTTTGAAGCACAAGGTTGAATTCTGACACCTATAGACAGAAAAGCAAACTGAGACCCTCAGGTGACAAGGGTCTTACTAGGGTCTCAAGCCAATCCCGGCAAAGACGAAAGTGAGCTGGGCTAAAAGATCATTACTTGAGTCAGGGCCTCTCAAACCATCAGACTCTCCTGGAGGCCTTGTGAGAATACAAATGGCTGCACCCCACCCCAGAGGTCTGAGTTGGGCTGAGAATCTGCATCTTGGTCAGTTACTAGGTGGGGACCCCATTAGCAAACCATTGTTCTAAAAGACACAGAACCAGTGCTGGAGACCTGGGGCTTGCAGGAGAGAACAGCCAGGGTAGGAGGGCCTTCCTCTGCCCTGGTCTTTGGTCCTAAGAATGTTCCACAACCCATCACCCTAGCAGTTCCTGCAGGACAGAAAGGGCCACTCACCTCCTCGCAGGTGATATTCATTTTGCCTTTCACCACATCCAGAGTGACTGTCCCTACACATTGCTTCACCAGCTGGAAGGAGAGGCTGGAGGTCAAACTGGAACCCGCAGGCCATAACCTCCCAGGCTCTTACCAGGGACTAAAAATTTCCTTGAAGCCCCTTGTTCAGCAGCTTGGGAAGCATTCACCCATGGCCCCTTCCCCTAGGCTCACCCCATTCTCCTTGAAGTCACACTGCTCCGCGGGCTGCTGGCTCGGCCTGGGGCACACGGTCTCCTTCACCCTGAAGCTCACAGGCTTTCGAGCTCCCCAGTCCTCCACCTGGTCAACGATCAAAGTGGGGAGACTGGGCCCGGGCTCATGTTTCCTTCTCTGATCTGTCTCCCTGCCCCCCACCCGGACGGCAGCCTCTCCAGCCCCCTGTGTGTCTGGCCCTGGGCCTGGTGCTGGGAGCACAGGGGAGGGCACAGAGCCCGTGCCCGGCCTCACGGGCACACAGAGAGCAGCAGCGGCCCTCACAGCAGCGCTGCCGGCAGCGCCTCCCCTCAGAGGGGCTGAGGGCGGCCAGGGCCGCCTGCAGGGGGAGCCCTTGTCACCGGAGCCTGCAGGCTGACAGAGGCCCTCCTGGCGGGGAGACCCCGAGGTGCAGGGGGACATTAGCCGGGAAGGCACCTCACAGAGCCTGTGACCCCTCCATCCCTGGAGCTCCCAGAAGTCCAGGGAGCCTGAGCCAGGTGTGCNCAGAGCCCCCAGAGAGTGCAGCTCTGGGGACGTGGCCCCTCTCGGAAGCCAGGGATGTGGTGCTCCCGGCAGGTTGTGACTTGGCGCCTGATGCATGCAGTTATGGGGATTATACTTGTCTTCACGCAGAGCCAGGGGTAGGCTGAGAAGTGGCTCTCCAGGGAGTTTCCTGGTGATCCTGTGGTTGGGTTGGTGCTCTCACTGCCGGGGCCCAGGTTCAACTCCTGGTCAGGGGACTAAGATCCTGCAAGCCATGGAGTGCAGCCAAAAACAAAAAACCAAGTCTCTCCAAAGGAGAGCCAGGCCTTCCTTCCTGGGAATTTGTGGCTGTGACTGTATGTGGCCAAAGCGGGTCTCTGTAGGTGTGAGTTAGGGCACTTGAGATTGTGCCAGATCACATGAATGCGTACACGGTAAGTTGCTTTAGTCGTGTCCAACTCTTCATGACCCTGTGGACTATAGCCCGCCAGGCTCCTCTGTCCATGGGATTCTCCAGGCAAGAAAACTGGAGTGGGTTTCCATGTCCTCCTCCAGGGGATGTTCCCGACCCAGGGGTTGAACCTGCATTTCCTGAGTCTCCTGCATTGGCAGGTGGGTTCTTTACCACTAGTGCCGCCTGGGAAGCCCGTCCCAGATAACACGCATGGGCCCTAAATGCAGCAGTGTGTTGTTAGAGGAGGGAGGCCGAAGAAGGGTCGACACACAGGAGAGAAGGCCATGTGACCCCAGAGGCAGAGATTGGAGCAATGCAGCTACAAGCCAGGGAAAGCCAGCAGCCAGCAAAGGCTGGAAGAACAAGGAACAGAGTCTCCCAGGGCTCTGACGGGAGGGCGGCTCTGCCAGCACCTCGGTTCAGCCCAGCAATGCTGATTGCAGACTTCTGGCTCCCGAGCGGTAAGAGAGTCGATGGCTGTGGTTTTAAGCCCCTCAGTTTGCGGTAATTTGTTAAAGCAGCCCAGGAACCGCTTCCAAGCAGCAGTGCTTGGATCCCATTGTGTGTTCCCATACTGGCTTATTGAAGCGATGGCCAGCATCCAGAGTTTTAGAAGATAACCATTTGGAGCAGTGGCTCACAGTCTCCAGTGGATCGGAGTCAATTATACCCTTGTATCCAGAGCCAGTCCCTGCAAAGCACAGATCTAAGGTAGCCACACCTCGGGCAGCACCCTCCACGCCTCCCCACCACCCTCTCCTTGAGAAGGCAGACACAGAAGCAATCAGAAGCATCTATCGCTATCGTTCCGGCTCTCATCTTCTCCCAGCTTAGCTGCTGTACCCCTGCCAGCCCCCGTACCTTCAGAAGCTTCTCTTTAGGATGATAAGGTCATATTTCTAAATCCTAGATCCAATTAAAAGTCTCTGTTTCCATGCAAGATTGGTATATCAATTATATTTCTATATACTAGCAATGAACACAAAATTAAGAGCACAACTCCATCTACGTTGGCAGAACAAATAAACCTAAGAAGTGTATATGCTGAAAATTACAAAATATCCTTGAAAGAAATTAAAATGTTTAAAAACCTAACTAATTAGAAATCTTTTGTTTGTGGATCAGAAGACTTAATTTTGTTAAGATCAATCCTCCCCAAATTGATCTACAGATCCAATACAATCCTTATCAAAATTCCAGCTGGTCTCTTGGCAGAAATTGGCAAGCTGAGCCTAGAATTCAAATTCAAGTGACCCAGAATAGCCAAAATAACATTGAAGGGAAAACAATGGAAACACTGACAGACTTTATTTTCTTGGGCTCCAAAATCACTGTGAATAGTGACTGTGACCATGAAATTAAAAGACGCTTGCTCCTTGGAAGAAAAGCTATGACAAACCTACAGAGCATATTTAAAAGGTCCATCTAGTCAAAGCCATGGTTCTTCTAGTAGTCATGTATGGATGTGAAAGTTGGACCATAAAGAAGGCTGAGCTCCAAAGAATTGATGCTCTGGAACTGTGGTGTTGGAGAAGACTCTTGAGAGTCCCTTGGACTCAAACCAGTCAATCCTAAAGGAAATCAGCCCTGAATATTCACTGGAAGAACTGATGCTGAAGCTGAAGCTCCAATATTCTGGCCACCTGATGCGAAGAGCCGACTCATTGGAAAAGACGTTGATGCTGGGAAAGATTGAAGGCAGGAGGAGAAGGGGACAACAGAGGACAAGATGGCTGGATGGCACCACCGACTCAATGGACATGAGTTCGAGCAAACTCTGGGAGATAGTGAAGGACAGGGACGCCTGGCGTCCATGGGGTCATAAAAAGTAGGACACAACTGAGTGACTGAACAGCAACAACCCCTCCTCTAGGCACCCAGTAGGCACATAGGTAAAGTTGGATGAGTGGATGACAGCGCCAGTCACTTCTGCAGTCTCACCCATCCAGCCTGTCCTTAGGCAGTCACAAGGTCAGACCATCCTCGTCTCTCTGCAACCCTCAGCCAGTCAGGGGGTCGGCTTCACGAGTCCCCTCTCCTACTCTTCTCTGACTTCCTTACACTAAAGATGTCAGCAGTTGTAGCCTGTTGCTACACTCAACCTCTTTATCTTCACAGGTGCTGGGGAAACACTCTGTCCTCCTAAAATTGCCCCTGACCAATTCTCCCCTGTCCCTGCCCTCCTGGGTCCCCTCCTCCTCCCTGGAGGCTCCTGCTGACTCTCCTCCAAGGACTCTCCTCTTAGGAGACAGGGCTGGCTCAGGAACATCCAGGCTGCTCTCCTCCCAGTCCTCACACGTCCCTGGGGACGGCCCTTCTCAAGACACCAGTGCCCATCACACACACACTGGACTGTGCCTCTGGGTTCAAGTCTCCCATGAGCGCCCTGGTGGTCCACACTGGGCCGTTGGCTGGGTGCTGCTGCAGGAGCCCTGAGCTGGAAGCCTGGGAGCACTGCTTGCTCCTTCCTCCTTCTGAGGACACTCCCCTGACCTCCCGCCACCCCTGCCCTGGGCCTACTCCCATCTCCTCTCCTCTCAGTGCAGCCACAACCTCCAGACTCCATGTTTCCTGATTTTCAGGCTCTCCCCAGACCACTGTCCACCCTTCACACCATTTCTAGATGCGAAGGCAGAATGCTGATTTGACCATTTCACCCTCTGCCTTCAGAGCACAGAAACACCCGCCTGACAGCAGGGTCTGGCTCTCCTGGAGCTCCTCAGTGCCCACAGCCCGGCCCTGCACGTCAGGTCTCAAGCTGCCTTGACCGCTCCAACCACAAGCCATCTCGGAGCCTCCTGCTTGGACCCATCTCTGAGGCTGGTGCCTCTGCTGGCCCTGACATGCACCCTTGCAAAATTTGCCTTGACCTTAACCAAAAGTGGTACCTCCTCCTATTAACTCCCAAAGCCTTCAGGACATCCCTTCTTCTTTTTTGCTTTTTTAGTAAAGCGCTTTTTAGTTAGTTTGTTCTGGCTGTCCTGTGTCTTCGTTGCCGCCCACCAGCTAGTCTGCTTGCATACAGCAGGGGCTACTCTCTAGTTGCGGGGCACAGGCTTCTCATTGCGGTGGCTTCTCTTGTTACAGAGCACAAGCTCTAGAGTGTGGGGTCTCAGTAACTGTGGCCCGAGGGCTTACTTGCCTGGAGTGGGGTCTTCCTGGGCCAGGGATCCCACCCAAACCCCCTGCACTGGCAGGCAGATTCTTACGCACAGGACCACCAGGGAAGTCCAGGACATCCCTTCTGATCTGACCTCCAGGACTCCCTGCCCAGTGCTCTCCTTGAACACCAGGTGGGGAGGGGGACACTGGGAGGAAAAGAGAGCACGGCTGGGGGAAACACTATGCCCAAGGGCCAGAGGAGTGCTGAGCCAAGAAGAACATTCCAGTCCATCAATGCCAGGGAAGCACCATGTGCCTNGTAGTTACTTTCTTCACAACCAAGTGATCTGAACACCCAGTCCCTCAGCAATCACTGCTCCTGTTCCCAGTCCTCCCCTTGTCTTAGACCATGTGCCCAAACTCCTCCCTACGTGCTCAACAGCTTCATCCCTGTATGCCGTGACCCATCACAGAACAGCTCCCTACGCCCTGAAACACCAGTAGGATTGCCTTAGGAGTTTCCACCTCATATTCATGATCATTGTCATCAATAACCTTTCAGCAGCAGAGCTGGCAGTACAATGAGAACTAGGGTGGAGTCACCCACCACGTGGGTCTTCGTTGCAGCCTGCAAATTCCAATACTAGGAGCTGCCAGAGGTGCCTGGCAAAAAGACAAGTGGGCTGAGAAAGGTTACTCATGTGGTTTGAGAGTCTACCATCAGGATGGGCCTCTTCCCTCATTTCTGAGCCTCAAAATTGAACATTCTACTGACTAAAAGATAGCCTCCCAGGGAATCAGCTCATTTACAATTCAAGTGGCCTTCCCTAAGTGTGTGCTCCACTGGGAGGTGAGCCTTGTAGAGTCATCCTTTCGATGTTTCCTCTCAGAGTCCATTTCATCTTCCAATGGTACTGACTACTTGGAGATGAGATTGGGGGCATTGAAGGTCCGGGGAGTCATCTGGGTAGCTGTTCACACCCAGGTTCTTACTATAAGGCAATGCTGTTGCAGATCGGATGTGTTCTGTGAATCCAGATATGAAACACAGACCATCTGAGAGTCTTTGAATATCATATCCCACGTATGCTGGGCAGACAGGCGTGGCACCCTGTTATTGCCCTGGAATTCCTTTTGTCACTCAGTCGTGAGGCTGGCAGTCAGCCCCTTTGGCCAGGCTTCCTTGGCCTCATGTGCTGACATGACTAGGCTTTGTCAATATTTTGAGGTCTGATGGTGGATTTAAATAGATCACCGCGTCCCATGTGATGGTGTATCCACATGCCTAGAGACCCTACCGAGCCAGTGCAGGTTTAATTCATTTGTTGATTCTGTTAACATGGCCCCTGAATGGTCATTTTCCTTGCATATCAATGTGAGTCATAAAAGAGCTATTGAGCGCAGAGCATTCTATTGCAACAAGGTTTGATACCCCCAGAGACTGAGGCATGACCATCCAGTTTCATAGGCAGACACCGGATCACACTGCCAGTCTGTGGTGCACTGCCCATGAGACAGTGAGAAACGCAACCAGGTAAATTTGGGATGATTTCTTGACTGAGGGGCCTTGTTCAGGCACAGGGGTCAAAAGATGTCTTTGAGGCTGAGCAGCAGCAGTGGCCCAAGAAGGCAATGGCACCCCACTCCAGGACTCTTGCCTGGAAAATCCCATGGACGGAGGCGCCTGGTAGGCTGCAGTCCATGGGGTCGCTAAGAGTTGGACCTGACTGAGCGACTTGACTTTCACTTTTCACTTTCATGCATTGGAGAAGGAAATGGCAACCCACTCCAGTGTTCTTGCCTGGAAAATCCCATGGACACAGGAGCCTGGTAGGCTGCAGTCCATGGGGTCGCTAGGAATCGGACATGACTGAGCGACTTCACTTTCACTTTTCACTGTCATTGGAGAAGGAAATGGCAACCCACTCCAGTGTTCTTGCCTGGAGAATCCCAGGGACGGGGGAGCCTAGTGGGCTGCCGTCCATGGGATCACACAGAGTCGGACACGACTGAAGTGACTTAGCAGCAGCAGCAGTGGCACAACCCACACATCCTCCTTTAACTCAGCACATCCACCCATGAAGGGCCAGGCACCTTCAGGACCCTGGTGGACCAAAGCCCCCAGGGAGCTCGGACACAGACCCCACATCTGAGAAAGCTGCATCTGCAATGTGATCGGCCACCTTTGCCTCTAGATGTTTCCCTCCAAGTGCCCCGTGTTCCTCTTTGCCAGGAAAGAGTCAGTTTGTGGAGATTTTCATTTTTCACCCTTCCCGTGATGGGGGTGTTGCTCCTTGAGGCTCTGAACATCAGACAGAGTCACACACGACTGAGCCACTGAACTGAACTGAACTCAGTTGTAAAATATAGCATTAGATACATTTTTGAGGATGAATGAGTCCACACATTTGAAAGTGCCTAGGGGCCATGAAAGTGACAATGTGGCTCTCTGCCTCCCCTGACAGCGTCCTACCCTGCTCCAGCTGGGGATGACATAGAGGCAGAGTGGCACTCGGGAGAACAGGGGGCTGCATGGTATATCTTACAGCTTCATTCATGCAAGGATGAACACAATCAAGATCCACAAGTTCCTTGCCTAGTAACAGTCCAGTGTCCCTCCTTGACACAGCATGGGTCTGGGGGATGGAGAAGGCCCTTCTGGTTCATGGCGATTAGCTCCCCTCTTCCTGATCTCTTGATCTCCTCCACTCTGTCTTTGATTTCAATGCCCCAACCAAGGAAGATGCCCCCTGCCCTGAAGTGAGTGACCTTCACATGTACACAAACGCTGAGAAACAAGAGGTCCATCTCCCTGGGCCTCTTGACCTCCTGTCCCCTCTCACCATATTGTGAGACCTTCAGGGCCCCTTGGCTTTGGGCACCGGCCCCCAGGAGCCCCCACTCCTGCACCACCACCCTGGACCCCTCGGGCCCTTCTCTCTTGTCCCCACATCGGCCCCGCACCTGACCCATATGGAACGAGAGGACGGACTCTCTGCGACTCCACTGCCATCAGAGGCCACATGCCCTAGAGTGAGAAGTGTGAGGTTCCTCGAACCTGCCTGAAATTAGCCCCACCTGCTCACCAAGAGGAGCCAAGCCTGACAGGTAGCAGAGTAAAGGCTCTGTGAGATCCCGCCCTCTGTCCCTCTCAGAGAAGGCAATCTGTGTCTTGTTCAGGTGGACCCAGCAGGAGACCTAAGACACGCCTTTGGTGGAAGGCGTTTGTTTGGGAGGAGATTCCAGAAAAAAAGCCAGCAGACGTGTGGACAGGGGAGACAGGGCAGGCCGTGAGTCAGAAGAGGAGGGGTTGATGAAGAGGTCACTGATGGGGGTGGTTGGGGCTAAATCCCAGTGGGGACCTCACACAGGGATATACATATCTGGGAGTGGGCCACCCCAAGGGTGAGGAAGAGGAGATGTTTTTCCCCCAAGTCCCTCCAGTGTTTGGTTGAAGCTGCTACCAGAATACAAACTTCCTGGAGCTTCCAGTCTGCCGCAGAGCAAAGGTCAGCTAGAGCATGGCGAGTGGGCAGGACCTAGACAGTGTCTGAACACCCGGGGAAAGAGAGATGTGACCTGTGTGTCACCTTCTGCATCTCGCACAGTATGCAGCTCATCGCCCCGATGAGCAGAATGCTTCTTTTTATTGAGAAGTTTTATATCATCGGATTCCGTCACACAGACCCACCACTAACATGTGGGAACCAACTAGAAAGACAGTGATGTGTCTGAATGCCACAGGAAAGTCAGGAGGCATGGACTTTCCACAGTTAAGATTGCCGTGGGGAAGAGGAATGTTCTGGGCATGGCAGACGCAGGCTCAACCCTGAGACTGAACCGCGTCCCTGGGAGTGTTTAGCAGGGTGAGCAGCCTGGCCCCGGGTGCACTGTCAGCCCCACGTGAGCAGGAGCAGCATTCCCATCAGCACTGCACACGCAGCCGGTCTCCATACGTCCTACTGGGTGTTGGAGGAGGAGGGCAGGTGTGGGTGAAGGGCTTGGGAGGGACCCGAGGGTGGGCACGCTGTCCCGAGCTCCTCCGGCTGCTGCCTCCCCCGGTACCCTCCTGGAAGGAACAGGGGCCTCATGCTTCTCTGTTTTCACAGGAGCGATCAACACACACACACACACACACACACACACACACACACACACTCTCTCTCTCTCTCTCTCTCTCCTAACGGTCATGGTAAGTTGGAAGAGGGGAGACAGTTGAAATTGAAAGCTGGAGGAAGTTGCTTTCACAAGATTTTATTTTTTGGATGCTGACTCAGGCCAAAACAAATCCCAAGAGGTCTTCCCTGGGCTTATCAGGGAGTTATCTGCCTACTGTTCACCGTCTACCAGGAAATGGTGGGCGGAACGGTGGGCGGATCGGTGGGCGGAACGGTGGGCGGAACGGTGGGCGGAACGGTGGATTGAACGGCGGACGGATTGGTGGACGACGGATTGGTGGACGAAATCGGACACTCTGAAGCTGTGAACCAACAAAAACAGGTTTCTTGTGAGAACCGGGGGAAGGTCAAGACAAGACCCCACCCTCCACATCGGAAAGGCCATTCCTAGTGGACTCCAGGAACCTTGGGGACCCAGATCACCCTCTGGCTGTGACCACTGGGGCATATGGTTAAATCTCCATACCACAGACAGAGATGACACTGAGGCCCACAGATGATACGGGGCTTCCCAGGGTCACAAGCCCATCCCAGGAAAGCAGGGCATGAAAGATAATCACTGAGTCAGTGCCTCTCAAGCTTCTGCACAGTCAGAATCCCCTGCAGGCCTTGTGAAAATACAAACGGCTGGACCTCACTCCAGAGTCGGATTCAGTTGGTTTGAGTGGTGCTGAGAATCTGCCTTCCTGTCCCCAGGTGGGGACCCCACTAGAGAACCACTGCTTTAAGGGATGCACAGCCAGGGCTGGAGACCTGGGGCTCAGGGAAGGTGGGCCCGGGTGGCAGGGCCTTTCTCTGCCCTTGATGGGGCAGCAGGTCATTGGCCCAAAGGATCTTTCACAGACTTAGCCCGCCCAGCACCCCCTCAGGCCAGAAGAGGCCACTCACCTCATTACAGTTTATGTCGAACTGGTCATTGGACGGATCCAGGGTGACTGTCCCCACACACTGTTTCACCAGCTGCAAGGGGAGGCTCAAGGTCAAAGGAACCCCCTGGGCCATAACTTCCCGGCCTCCTCCCAGGAGTTGGAAATCGTCCCCAAGCCCGCTGTCCAACCCCAAGGAAGCATCTGCCGTTCCCCGCCCCCAGCCTCACCCCATCCTCCTTGAAGTCACACTGCTCCGGCGGCTGCTGGCTGGTCCTGGGGCACACGGTCTCTTTCACCGTGAAGCTCACGGGCTTTCTGGTGCCTGGGTCGACCTCCTGGTCACGGGTCAAAGTAGGGGAAACTGGGTTTGGGCTCTTTCTTCTTCCTCTGATCTGTCTCCCTGCCCCTCAACTAGCTGCCCCCTCCCCAGATCCCTTTATAACTCACATCATTGGGGGCAGGGTCTAGCTCCAGGAGGCGGAAGAGATTAGCTTCTGAGGACCGCTCGTTGAGCTGACCCACGGCACGAAGCACGGCCTCCCTGTAGCTGAGGGCCTGGGCGCTGGCCGAGGGCACCACTAGTCCCAGCAGCAGGAGCCACAGTGACCAGCGCCCCAGCGAGAGGCTGGCTCCCTGGGTCTCCATGGTCCCCGGTCCTCATCCTCCCAGCCTGAGGAGCCCTCCTTTTATGCTCAGCCTGGGCCTGATGTAATCGATCAACCAGGAGTCTTCCTCACCCGCCCCATCCCTGCCTTCCTCCTAGCATGTGAGAAGGACTTGCCTCAGCCCCTGCTGTGGCCTCACAGGACTGCTGGGCAGTGGGCAGGGAGGACCCTATGCAAGATGAAGAAATGGTTTCTCCATCTCCTGAGTGTTTGGGCCTCTCCATGGGAAGTGTCACAGGCAGGCTTGCTCAAGAGGGTTGTGTCCTCCAGGAGAGGAGGGGCCAGGCACTGTCTACATCCCCTCTGACTCTACACCATGGCCCCTCAGGATCCAGAGTAAAGCAGTGTATTCACGTCTCATTCGCCAGCTCTTGGCCCTGTCTGGCACCTACTATGCACTCAGTTACCACATGAAGAATGGTAAGACCATCAGCTCCTGCTGTAGACTTACATTTCCAGCCCATCCCTAGGCAGACATCAATCCTACACCATCCCGTCCTCTGGGCTGAGACCTCAGCCAGTCAGGGCTTGGCTCCCTTGGTGCCCTCTCCTAGATTCATCTCCACTATTTTCTCACTGAAAAAGTTCTCCTTCACAGCAACTCTCCCCCTGTCCCTGCAAGACATGGCCCGTTCCACTGATCCCTCTTGAACCAAGCATGGGAAGGGTCGTCTGCACTGTGACCCCAATTCAGTGCCCTCTCTACACTCAAGGCCACTGCAGACTGCCCAGTCCTCACTGGATCTGCATTCACATTCAAGCCGTGTCTTCATCTCCATAGACTCTGGGGACCCCCTGTCATCCTGAACTTGCCCCTGACCAATTCTCCCCATCCCTGCTCTCCTGGGTCCCTGCCTCCTCCCTGGGGGCCCCTGCTGAGTCTCCTCCAAGGAGTCTCCTCTTAGGAGGCAGGGCTAGCTCAGGAGCATCTCGGCTGCTTCTCCTCCCAGTCCTCACGTGTTCCTGGGGACGGCCCTTCTCAAGACGCCAGTTCCCCTGAACACGCATCACTGCTCTGTCTCTGGGTTCAAGACTCCCATGAGCGCCCTGGTGGTCGGCACTGGGCTGTTGGCTGGGTGCTGCCACAGGAGCCCTGAACTGGAAGCCTGGGAGCCTCCTGCTCCTTCTCCTTCGTGAGGACACTCCCCTGATCTCCCGCCACCCCTGCCCTGGGCCTACGCTGTCTTCTCTCCTCTCAGTGAAGCCACCACCTCCAGACTCCACCTTCCCTGATTTTCTGGTTCTCCCACAGCACAATCCTCTCTGCATACCAATTTCTAGGTACTAAGACAAAACACTGCAGATGGTGCCTGCAGCCATGAAATTAGAAGACACTTATTCCTTGGAAGAAAAGTTATGACCATCCTAGACAGTATATTCAAAAGCAGAGACATCACTTTGCCAACTAAGGTCCATCTAGTCAAGGTTATGGTTTTTCCTGTGTTTGTGTATGGATGTGAGAGTTGGACTGTGAAGAAGGCTGAGCACTGAAGAATTGATGCTTTTGAACTGTGATGTTGGAGAAGACTCTTGAGAGTCCCTTGCACTGCAAGGAGATCCAGCCAGTCCATTCTGAAGGAGATCAACCCTGGGATTTCTTTGGAAGGACTGATGCTGAAGCTGAAACTCCAGTACTTTGGCCACCTTATGTGAAGAGTTGACTCATTGGAAAAGACTCTGATGCTTGGAGGGATTGGGGGCAGGAGGAGAAGGGGACAACCGAGGATGAGATGGCTGGATGGCATCATAGACTCGGTGGACGTGAGTCGAGTGAAATCCAGGAGATGGTGATGAACAGGGAGGCCTGGTGTGCTGCAATTCATGGGGTCACAGAGAGTCGGACACGACTGAGCAACTGAACTGAACTGAACTGAAGACAAAACACTGAATGACCATTGTATCCCTTGATTTCAGAATACACAGATCACTGCTTGGCAGTCGGATCTGAATCTTGACACTCCCACTGTACACAGTGGGGACATCCCTCCAGTTCCCAGGTGTCGCAGTGCCCCGTCCACCCCAACTCAAGACACCTTGGAGCCTCCTGCTCTCTCCTCCCATCTCTACACCTGATGTCTCTGCTTGACCTGTCCTTCCACCTTGAGATGCCTTCCCTGACCTCAACCACACAAAGAAACTTCTCTTGGCTCGCAGAGACTTTAGAACATCCCTTCTGATTTGACCTCAGTGACTCCCTGCCCAGTGCTCTGGTTGGACACCAAGGGGGAAGCGGGGGCCACTGGGAGGACAAGAGAGCACAGCTGGGAGAAACAGTGTGCCCAAGGGACAGAGGAGTCCTGAGACCATGAAGCCCTTTCGAATCCATCACCAGCAGGGAAGCACCATGTGCCCAGGAGGCCTGGGGTGGCTCGTGGACTCAGTTGCACTGTGGGACCCTTGAGGGCTTGGCCAGGCCGCCTTGGAAGGTGACAGCCTGGATGGATGGTGCTGGTTGCCCACTCAATCTTGGAACAGAAAGAAAGTTGGGCTTTTGTGAAACCTGGTTACACAGCCCAGATATTGCCCCAGAGGCACCTTGGTCAAACTGTATCCTTTTCCCAAGTCAGAGGAGGAAAGGGAGATGATTACAATAGAAAATAACTAGCAATACACATGGTTACTGAAATTCCAACTCCACCGGCCTCTTGACTTCCTGTACCTGTTCCACTCTGACCACTTTGTGAAACCCTCAATGCCCCCATGGCTTATTGCACTGCCCTAACCCCACCCCACTCTGCTCCACCACCCTGGACTCCCGAGGCCCTTCTCTCTTATCTGCACATCGAGCCCCACACCTGACCCATCTGAGATGAGTGGACGGACTCTGCACCGCTCCACTGTCATCACAGCCCGTGTTCTCTAGAAGCAGGACCTCGGCAGGAAATTAAGGGGCATGTGAATTTTGAGGCGGGTGGTCATAAGGAGGGAGCGGGAAGGGAGGAGAGGGCAGAGGAAGGAGCTGAGCAGAGAGGTGCTCACTCCAAGACAAGCCTCAGCCTCACCCACAAAAACGCTGAAACTGGAAGTGCACCCCTGCTTCAGGACTAACTGAGGGGGGGGCTGGGCTTTTTTGTCAGCTCAGTCAAATCCACAGGCCGAGTGCAGAGGACGTGAGCCAAGCATGCCGTGAACTGACGCCCTGTGGCATTCATGAAATAGTCTGTTACCTGTTTTCCCAGGGGTGAGAGGTCAAAAGATCAAGCAGCAGACTCTCCCCAATCACTGTAGAAGGCATTGACAAGGCCCGCACGCCTCCCTGCCCGGGACCAGTTCTCTCTCCTTCTCTCGGGTCGAGATGGAAAAATTGTTGGCATCGTTTCCTTTCTGCGCTCAGTGATCACATATGCATGTTGAGGGCCTGGTCCATAGCAAGGGACATATGCTCAACACTGAAGTAAAACTGAACAGACAGGACAGGCCTGAGGCTGGGGACCTCAGGCAGAGGTGTGACACTTCTGGGAGTGGGCCACCCAAGGAGTAAGAAAGAGGAGGTGTTTTTCCATCATGTCCCCCCAGTGGCTGGTTGAATCTGCTCCTTTGGTGCAAACTCCCCAGTGCTTCCAGCCTGCCCCAGAGCAAAGGTCAACTAGAGAATGCAGAGTGGGCAGGACACGGGCAGTGTCTGAAACACACGGGCAAGTAGACATGTGATCTGTGTGTTACTGTGTCTCTCACACTCTCATGCAGAGTTCTTCACCTTGATGGACAAGATGCTTGTATTTATTTAATGGTGCAAATTTTGTACCATTCATGACCCAGATAATGATGATGGTGTGATCACCCACACTCACCTAGAGCCAGACATTCTGGAATGTGAAGTCAAATTTGCCTGAGAAAGCATCACTATGAACAAAGCTAGTGGAGGTGATGGAATTCCAGTGGAGCCATTTCAAATCCTGAGAGATGATGCTGTGAAAGTGCTGCACTCAATATGCCAGCAAATTTGGAAAACTCAGCAGTGGCCACAGGACTGGAAAAAGTCAGTTTTCATTCCAATCCCAAAGAAAGGCAATGCCAAAGAATGCTCAAACTACCGCACAATTGCACTCATCTCACATGCTAGTAAAGTAATGCTCAAAATTCTCCAAGCCAGGCTTCAGCAATACATGAACTGTGAACTTCCTGATGTTTAGAAAAGGCAGAGGAACCAGAGATCAAATTGCCAACATCTGCTGGATCATCGAAAAAGCAAGA
>SJYV01030841.1:130515-151281 GCA_006410875.1 Neotragus pygmaeus
CCCAACTGGCTGATACTTTTTTAAGGTTTTATTTACTTATTTAATTCATTTTTTGGCTGTATTTGCTCTTTGTTGCTGCACCTGGGCTTTCTCTAGTTGCAGTGAGCTGGGACTACTCTTCCGTTGCAGTGCACGGGTTTCTCACTGTGGCGGCTTCTCTTGTTGTGGAGCACAGACTCTAGGCGCACGGACTTCAGCAGTTGCAGCTTGTGGGCTCCAGAGCACGGGCTCTGTAGTTGTGGTCCACAGGCTCAGCTGCTCCACAGCGTGTGGAATCTTCCCGGGCCAGGGGTGGAACCCGTGTCCCTTGCATTGTAAGGAGGATTCTTAACCACTGGACCACCAGGGGGAGCCTTGGCTGATGCTTTTATTCATCTGTTGGGAATTTATTGAGATTCTGCTTCTAGTCTGATTATATTCTATGGAGGTGTTCCAAAGAAAACGCCGATGTGATCCTCCTTCCCCTGCAGGAGCTGACAGTCGTTTGTTTTTTTTTTTTCCTGAAAGGACATGAATCAGGGACTGAAAGAAGAGCTGCCATGTGATGTAAAGCTGAGGAGACCAGTGGCTCCTCGTGGCCCCTCAGGGGCATTCCCTTAGCTATGCTCAGATAGCATCACTCTTACTCTCTTGACCTTAAAATGTTGTGGAGAGGGGAGGCATTGACCCTTAAAAGACTTCCTATTCACGCCTTTCTGGTATTCTGCAAGAAGAAATCTAATGCATTTAAACTAATGTTGTTTCTACTGGACCTTTGGACCTTTATGACACAGTTTTTCTTTGTTCAGAATGATGAAGAGACCCCGTCCTGCATGGCCAGCCTCTGGACAGCTCCCCTTGTCATGAGAAGAACTAGCAACCTTGTAAGTTCCAGTGTGTCTGGAGGGAGTGACAGGAATCCAAATTGTTTCTTTTGAGAATCTGCGTTTGAGCCTATGGGCCTGTTGTGCTGGTCACTAGTGTTTCCTGGCGTTAATGTATGCTGTTTTTTCAAGGGTGTTTTGTTTTGTTTTAATACCCATCTACTTGTGTAGACTATAGACATCTGTTTCCATCAGGGACACTTTAAAAAGCTGTGCCTGTAGAAGGACACATCCTCATGTATGTAAACATCCAGGGAAAGCGAGCTCTTATCATAGTACATACACAGTTACACACTCTTAGGTATATCTATAGACGCTGAATACATCTTTAATCCATGCCCCTGAACTATAAATATGGAACAAATGAACTAGTCCAGTCTTGAAGCCACTTACACATTATAGTAGATTAACATGCAAAGCTTTGAGAGATTAGACCACCCCAATAAAATGGTATGATCAGATTTACTAAGTCCTTTTGAAAGATAACATTATTAATATATACAGTGTGAGAATGCTTGGAAAATGGCTATCAGTTTTATAAGTTGGATGGAAAAACCATGAAACAGTATGTGTAGGCCCTTCACCATGGTGGAATTTCACAAACATAGTAGACTCATCATAAGGGCCAGGGGCTGAGTCAGAACTGGGGTTTCTGCCCTTGAAGAGCTTACAGGTCCTCTGAGACCTTACTGAAAGCCGTAGACCCTCTTTCCAAAAATGCTTACAGCTCTTCTAGGTTAAAAACAAACATACAAAAAATAACCCCTGTGATCTTGCTTCTCTGAACAACATCCTATTAAAAGGAACTTCAGAAAAATAAGCGGAAAACCCTTGGTCTCTGGGAGAGGCAGTGGGGCTGACACTTGCTGCAAACTATTAGGAACTTTTCCAAAGAAGAGGCAACACTGAAATGTTAGTATCAGCTTGAAAGGGAGTGCTTTACGGAGGAGAGGGGTGCGGGGTGTGTGTGAAAGGATACCGAGTTCAGAAGGAAAAGCCCAGCCAGAGAGCATTGAGTTGTGAACAGGCTGAGATGAGTTTAGGCTGCTGAAGTCAGACTGTTTCTACCACTAGTCAGGTTGGCTGCTCTCGAAGCCTGAGAAAGTAGTCCTTAGAAGGAGTACTATAGCACATCTTCTTATATTCCCTTTGGCTTTGTAAGTCTTGAATTTAAAATGCTCTGCTACAGTCCAGAAAGAAAAGCAGCCAAGCAAAGAGAATGGCTTCTAAACAGTTTTCAAGGCACCCCTGTCCACTGCAAACTCAACTCTGTTTTATCCCCTTAACTGGCTCTAATATATAGTATAATCCAGATGCCTCATACCTTCTGAATTTAGGGGGGCTGTTAAAACCTCTTCAAGCTGCTCGAGCAAGGTGCAAATAATAAAGTAGAGGGGAAGAGGAAGCCAGAATTGTGGCCCTGGCTGGAAGGTAACACTTGCTGGGAACTGTATGACTCTTAGGACCCTGTGCAGAATGTAGGCTTTCCAGGGCCTGGGTAGTCTTCCTCATTTGTATCCAGTGTCAGGTTTTGAACATGTTCAGTGAACACCAGGGTCTCGGTGTCTACTGTGTGCCAAGGACTAGATAAACGGACTGTCTGTTTCTTAATTTAGGATGTGTGCTAAGTCCCTTTGGTCATGTCCAACTCTGCAACCCTATGGGCTGTATGCTACCAGGTTCCGCTGTCCATGAGATTCTCCAGGCAAGAATACTGGATGGAGTGTGTTGCCATGCTCTCGCCAGAGATCGAACCCCAGTTTCTTTTGTCTCCTGCATTGGCAGACAGGTTCTTTACCACTAGCACCACCTGGGAAGCCCAACTTAGAATGGCTTGATCTTAAACCATCTCAGGAAGTCCTTGGTCTGTCCTCTTTACCATTCAAATCAATGTATTTTAATGAAACATGAGTCTCTTTTTTTCCCCAAAGGGCAATCGCTGCAAGCTGTTTGACTCCCCTTCGGTGTCGTGTAGCTCTACCATCCGGTCAATGTTGAAAAGACCAGACCGATCACTAGAGGAGTCCCAGGGTGGAAGCAGGAAGCGAAGGAAAAGCGTGGCTGGGGCCAGTCCGGAAGAGGCAGCTAGTCCAGAGAAGACCCAAGAGGTTAGTTCTGCAGCTTCTTTTTCGCTCAAGGATGTTGTATCTGTCAGTTCTAAAATGTGCGTTTGGTTCTTTTTCTTTGCTGAGACCGGCTGTTTTTATTTTTCATTTGTTTCAGTCTTGTTCAGAATTGCCTGTTGAAGCATTTTTATGATGGCTACTTTAAAATCCTAGTCAGGTAGTTCCAGCATCTGCGTCTGGTGTGGCTTTCTGTTGATTGTCTTTTCCTATTCAGGTTGAGATTTTTCCTGGTTCTTGTTATGACAAGAGATTTCTTTTCAGTTGTATCTGTGTACTTTGAATATTATGAGGCTGTGTAACTGCTGTTTTAGTTGTACTCCGATAATGCAAGGAAAGGGGGACGGAAGTTCAGCCTCCCTTGATATGCCATTTAGGTAGTCAGACCTCATGGTTGCTGGGCAGGAGCGGGAAAGGAAGTTCAGGCTCCCCTCTAGACCTCCACCGACACCATCCCAGTGAGGTCGAGATTGGGGCTCTTAATTACAGCTGGGCAAGGGTGGAAGTCTAAGCTCCCCACTTCTTTTGGGTCCTGGAGTAGGGCCATAACTTTTTTCCCTTGGTGGTTGGGGTTTTGTTTTTTGTTTTTGTTTTCTGTTTTCATTTTTCTTGTGTGCTGACCTATTTAGGACTACTTTAGGTTTGTGTCCTGACCCATTTAGGCTACTTTCGGTTTGTCTCACAACTTCGATTATAGTGTTTTTCGTTGTCACTTAGTATTTTAGTTCTTTTTATTTCTCTTTGATGAGAACTCAAGATTTATTCTCAACTACTTTCATATACACCATACATCCGACCTAATTATAGTCCTCATGTTGTACATTGTATCCCTGGTACTTGTCTCATAACTGGAAGTTGTACATTTTGATCACGTTCATCTGGCCCCCTTCCTCCATTGCTTACCTCTGGTAACCCCAAAAATCTGATCTTCTTTTCTATGAGTTTGATTATTGTTTTGATGGTTGTGGTAGTGGTTAACATTGTGTGTTTTCAGTTTTTTCATTCCCTGTACAAATGATGTCATATACTTATTTGTCTTTCTCTGTCCGACTTACTTCAATTTTACCTAGCATAATGCCCTCAAGGTCCATCCATGTTACTGCAAATAGCAGGATTTCCTTCTTTTTGTATGGCTGAATAATAATCCATTGTGTGAATGTGTATCCCAGCTTCCTCATCCACTCATCTGTCAGTGAACACTTTTTTCCATGTCGTGGCTATTATAAATAATGCTGCTGTAATGTGAGTGCAGATATCTCTTGACATAGTGTTTCCGTTTCCTTAGAATATGTTCCCAGAGGTGGTATTGCTAGATCATATGTTTTGTTTTCAACTTTTTAAGGTATGTCCATACTGTTTTCCATAGCAGCCACCCCGCTTTACAGCCCCACCAGTACTGTACAAGTGTTCCCTTATCTTCACATCCTTATCAACACTTGTTTACAGCCCCACCAGTACTGTACAAGTGTTCCCTTATCTTCACATCCTTATCAACACTTGTTTCTTTTGTTTTTTTGGCCACTCCACGGGCTTGGGGGATCTTAGTTTCCTTGCCAAGGATTGAACTCAGGCCCTTGGCAGTAAAAGTGTAGAATCTTAACAGTGGAATTGCTCTTGTCTTTTTTTTTTTTTTAAGTGATTCATTTTATAATTTGATTTTTTTTTTCCTTGTTTGGCTGTGCTGGGTCTTCGGTGCTGCTCAGACTTTTCTAGTTGTGGTGAGCAGGGCCTAGCTATGCTGCAGTTGTGGTGCGTGGACTTCTCATCGCAGTGGCTTCTCGTTGCAGAAAACGGGCTCCAGGGCACTCGGGCTTCAATATGTGCAGCATGTGGGCTCAGTAGTTGCAGCTCCCAGGCTCTAGAGCACAGGCTCAGTAGTTGCGGCACACAGACTTAGTTGCTCCAAGGCACGTGAGATCTTCCCGAACTGGGGGTCGCACCCACGTCTCCTGCATTGACAGGCGGATTCCTACCACTGAGCTGCCAGAGCAGCCCCATCTTGTCTTTTTGATGATAGTCTTTCTTATAGACAGGAGGTGATATTTCACTGTAGTCTGGATATTGATCATCTTTTCATGTCCCTGTTGGCCATTTGTGTACCTTTGGGAAAATGTCTATTCAGATCCTTTTCTGTTTGTAAAACTGGTTTATTTGGAAGGTTTTTTGGTTTTTTTTGTGGTGGGGGGAGGTTATTAAGTTGTATGGATTCCTTACATTTTGGATATTAACCCCTTATCAGATAATGTGGTTTGCAGATATTTTTTCCAGTTCTGTATGTAGGTTGTCTCTTCATTTTGTTGATCATTACTTTTAATAGGTAGAAGCTTTTTAGTTTGATTTGTTGCTTGTATCTTAGGTGTCAGATCAAAAAAATTGCCAAGACCCACATCAAGGAACTTTTTTCCTGTGTTTTCTTCTAGGAGTTTAACAGTTTTCCTGTCTCAAATTTAAGTCTTTACTCCATCTTGAGTTATTTATTGTGAATAATGTAAGATAGGGGCCTAATTTTCATTCTTTCACATGTGAATATTCCATTTGCCCAGCACCATTTATTGAAAAGACTTATCTTTCTTCATCAAGCATTCTAGTTGATGGTATCTGTGCTGTTTCTCTTCTAAACATGCACTTTCATTTTTCCTCTGGACTCTCTGTGTCCTAGGCTAGGCATGTGGTTTCGCTTTAGTAGACACTGCCATATAACTTTCCAAAGTGTTTGTCCAGTCAACCCTCTGTATCTGGGGTCTCCACATCCATGGATTCAACTAACTTTGGAACCCATGGCTACTAAGTACCACTGAGCACCAACTGTACTATGTGCCATAAGCATCCTTGGGCATCCTCAAACCAGTTTCAGGGATACCAAGGGCTGGCTGTATTCACAACAGTGTGAGAGTTCAGCTCTTCCGTATCCTTACCAGTATCTCCGTATCCTTACCAGTATCTGGTGGTGTTCATTCTTTACTTTCACCCTTTCTGGGCAGTGTGTAGCATGGGCATGTGCATGCTCAAGTTGTGTCCAACTCTTATTGACCCTGTTGACTGTAACCCGCCAGCTCCATTGGATTTTCCAGGCAAGAATACTGGAGTGGGTTGCCATTTCCTCCTCCAAGGGATCTTCTTAACCCAGGGATTGAACCTGCGTCTCCTGGGTCTCCTGCATTGCAGGCAGATTCTTTACCACTTGAGCCATCAAAGGGAACCCTGTGTAGTATCTTATTTTGCATTTCTCTGTTAGTCATTTTTCTAGATTTTCCTATTACCCAACTACCTTTCTAGCCCATATTTCTATTGGGTTATCTCTTACTTGTGAGATTGCTTTATATATTAAGAGATGAATCTTTTATTGAGATGAATTATTTATCGGCCCACTCTGGCTTCCCTGTTCTTACCTCATCTTGTTGTTTGGATTAACAGAATTTCTTGATTTCTTTAAAACATATTTTAATTTACCAGTCTTTTTATGTTTAGTGCTTTTTGTCTACTGTTTAAGATATCTTGACCTCCCCACGATTAGCCCTTTTGACATGCTCTTTGAACTATGAGCACTTCCTTGTTACTAATGACAAGGTGTTCCAGGTTTATCTTGTACATTTCTTATCCCAGCCTGGATTCAGTCAGAAAGCTCTGGTTTCAATAAATACATGTTATGGTTCTGCCTGATCTGTAGTTGGTTGAACTGGAGATGCAGAATGGTGGCCCTAACCTCTGTGTTCAGGGGTCAACTGTAGTATTTAGGAAACACACTGACGAAGGGGTACGTACTGCACCCCTGGAGCGTCTCAGTGGGTAGAGCTGAGAAATACTTTTTGTAGACTTAAAACTAATTTTAATCTTCCATTTTTAAAAAGGAGAAAGCCGTTATTCTAAAGCCGGGTCTCATTCTCAACCTTTGTTTGGTTTGTTACAGATTCTACATCATCAGTCTTTATCCCTAGCATATTCCCCAAAAGGGACCATTGAGAACATTTTGGATAATGACCCAAGGGACCTTATAGGAGACTTCTCCAAGGTAACTGCAAGCAGAACTACATTGCGGTGCAGGATGGGGGAGGCACCTAACACCCGCTCCAGCCTTCCTCCCCTGAAGTGGCTCCTGGATTATGTCGCCTCCCCTCCAACCCCCACCAAGGGGACACAGTTTGAAATTTAAAAAAAAAATAAGGAAACACATAATCTGGTATTCCTCCATTTCTTGGGGACTGTAGACCTTACTGGTGCTGATCAGAGGTTTCAAGTAGGGAGCCAGCCGCCTGGACACCACCCCAAAAACGAGTCTCTCTGGGAACTGTATGATTATAAAAGCAGTGCTGCAGAAGAGTGTAAAGAAGAAGGGAAACTCTAGCCTTACTGTGTATAAGTCTGTATGTCAAAAGGTCATCTTAGCGGACTTCCCTGGTGGTCCAGCAGCTGAGGCTCCATGCTCCCAATGCAGGGGGCCTGGGTCCAATCCCTGGTCAGGGAACTAGATCCCACACATCTCAACAACAAAATTCTGCATGCCAAAGATGGAAGATTCTGTGTGCCCAAACTAAGAGTCAGTGCAGCTAAATTAATTAATTAATTAATTTTTTAAAAAGAAAGTCATCTTAGAATGTCCCAGATGGAGACTAAATTTCTCCCTTGTCCAGAGGAGCATGGTCCTTGTGGGAAAATGCCCCCAGGGAGGTCTAGACGAAGGTCTGCTGATGGCCTGGTATAGATTATCTACCTTTGTGGTGTGGTGAAATGTGACACCTTGCTGTGTCAGTAGTAACTTGTTTAGCCATGTGTAACTTGAAGGTCCCCAGACCAGTCTTTTACATATTAATGTAGCTAACATCTATTGAAACACTATGTGTAAGGCAAAGATTCCAAAACAAGACACAGTTCCTTCCCTCAAGACACTTAACATGCGGTAAGACATCATGCCACGTGGACATATACCACCTGGTAATTGAAGTAAACATCAGTGCAGTGTAAGCATTAGACTAAGGAATAAACGAGTTATGTCAGCAAGGCAGCTTGGGGAGCTCTGGGTCTGGGCTAGAGATTTCAGCCAGGTAGGAGAGATAAGTGGGTTAAAAATAGAAGACAAGACTTCCCCAGGGGTCCAGCAATTAAAACTCTGCACTTCCAACATTAGGGACTTGGGTTCAATCCCTGGTCTGAGAGCTAAGGTCCCACATGGCAGCATGGCCAAAAAAGATAGAAGAGAGTTTTCTAGTCTGAAAGGAAGAGCAGGCTAAGACCTGGGTGTGGTGTGTCCTCGCTGGTAAAAGCTTGTGTCTGAATTGAGGCTATTGGTTAGTGTCGAAATGACCCCACACGTGACCACAGGGTTGGGTGAGCACTCGACTCTGCCAGTCACTCTCGTAATTGCTGATGTGCCCATATTCCCCCCTCAAGGCTGGGTGGGTCTCACCTGTTCCGCCTCCAGTGTCTCCTCCAGTGCTGCAAAAGTCAGGTGCTGAGTAAACAGTGAGGTCATTCCTCGCTGCGTCCTTTTTTTAAGTGCTGAGCACAGCCTGGCTGCTGACATGAGGGTTCCCGACAAAAGCAGGCGATAAAGGAATTCACCTGAGGTTTCTGAATTCAGGTCTGGCTTGCTTGCTGGCTGACTTTGGACAAGGGACCTAGTTTTGACATCTACAAATGGGGATGATGTGTCTCAAGGGCCATACGAATATTCAATCTCAGGATATTAATAAAGCGCTTACACAAATACCAGTATGTTCTATTAGATTCATGTTTGTTTGTTTAACTGACTTTTACCAGGAAGGCAAGTAATGTAAATGTTGCCTTTATACGCTTTCAGATTTGCTAAGTACTTCTTTCTTTTATTAAGGGTTACCTCTTTCATACTGTTGCTGGAAAGCATCAGGATTTAAAATACATCTCTCCAGAAATTGTAAGTTATCCTTTGGGGACCTGCCACCCATGCGATACTGGGATCTAGTCATTCCTGGCAGCCAGAGTTGACTCTCCTTGGCTCTTTCTCCACAGATTACATCTGTTTTGAATGGCAAGTTTGCCAACCTCATTAAAGAGTTTGTCATCATTGACTGCCGATACCCATATGAATATGAGGGAGGCCACATCAAGGTATAGTTTCCTGGGGCTTGTGGGTAAGCTCTGGTACTGTGGGAGACATAGCAGGAGCCCTGCAGACAGTACCTGTGATTTATTTTTATTTTTAACAGAAGGGGTGATGCCTGGCTGCTTGTTATAATGCTCACATGCTGCTTATGAGAATTGTAAAAAGAGGCCGTGGGTGTAAAAGGCATTTGGTTCCTGGTGCACTGAAAGGATGCTCCCTGGTGTACACTGATCATACAGCAAACTGCTCCCTGTTTTGTCTCCCACACCGTCACCGTCAGGGGCGTTTCGAGGTGGTGCCCACTGACTTCTAAGCCATGCCTGGACATGAAGCCGTGAGGAGAAGCCAGGCTCTGGCAACATGGGCCAGGCCCAGTGATGCCTCTTAGGTTTATAGTTGAGTTAAGCTGTCTGATGGAGTGGGTGTTGGAACAGTTCGTGTGTGACTTGCCCAGGAAGAAAGCCATTGGGTTGAAATACATCATGTGTGTGTGTGTGTAGAGTTGCTTCCTTGTGTCCGACTCCGTGACCTGCATGAGAGGAGCCTAGCCCACCAGGCTTCTCCGTCCGTGGGATTCTCCAGGCGAGAGTACTGGAGTGGGTTGCCATTCCCTCCTCCAGGGGATCTTCCCCACCCAGGGACTGAACCCATGTTTCTTATGTCTCCTGCACTGGCAGGCAGGTTCTTTACTGCTAGTGCCACCTGGGAAGCCCATTGAAATACACTAAAAGGTAATTTAAAGACAGTGTTTGAGTCTGCCACTCTCTTAAGGCCATGAAAGTCCCTACGTTGACAAATACCACTCACACAATGCAGTCATAACAGAATCTTGGGGTACCCATGTGAAGACCAGTCTCCAAGGATCATTAGTGCCAGCGTGAGACCTAAGCCTCTGGTATCTTCACAGGGTGCAGTGAACTTGCACATGGAGGAGGAGGTTGAAGAGTTCTTACTTAAGAAGCCCATCGTACCTACAGATGGCAAGCGTGTTATCGTGGTGTTCCACTGCGAGTTTTCTTCTGAGCGAGGCCCTCGCATGTGAGTGGGCTAAGTATCGTTCAAGTGTAACAGATGTTCTCTTAAATCCTTACCTGTTGAGCAGTCAGTTGATTTCATGAACTGCTTCCTGGAGTGTAGTTTTAGGTTCGACCTAATGGTCTCACCACAGCCGTTGTTAGGGGCTTGGAAGGGCTCTGTGGCCTCCCCAGTCCAGCCTATTACACTGTTGTTCCCTCTGCAACATGCCCCAGGGATCGGGCGTCTGCTTCATCACCCCTACTCCCGGGTGAGTCCTGGCCACTGCTGAGCCTGGCCCATCGTTCAGCCGCCTTTCTGTTGAGTTAAGCCCTGGCTCTTTGGCTTCCCCCACTGCCCCTAGTTCTGCTCTGGGGCTGCTGCCCTCAGGTGACATCCTCCAGGGACCGTGTGGTGACTCCTTATGCAAATGCCAGAAAAGTGTGACGTCCTCGCAGCAAAACTTAACATGACGCTTTCAAACACTTGTCAAATCCACGTTCGCAAAGAAGGGGGTTATTTTACTTTCCGGTTATTGCCACACTAGAGGTGAAAAAAACTGTGCCGCCTGCCCCCCCATACACAAGCTTTTATGGCTAAGGCCCCATTATAGTTTACTACAGTCATAAATTTTATACCAAAGTAAGTGGAAGTACAGCTACAATAAAGCATCACTTCAGATTTAAAATAACCGGTGGTGGTGGTGGCAGAGAGGACGCTGTGAACCAAGATGCTGTTTAACTTGGAAAGTGGGGAGGAGACCGTCCGCCTTCCAAGACAAGGCCGTGGAGCTGGCTGTGCACAGGGTCCCTGAGGGTCGCAGCGGCGGCAGCAGTCACAGCTGGCACTGTCTCCAGGAGTGCAGGCCGAGCTGGGGAGATGTGTAAGATGTGTAAGCATGCTTTCCCCATGCAGAGCTGATCAGGCTCTCGCTCTCCTTGCCCTTTACAGGTGCCGATACGTGAGAGAGAGGGATCGGCTCGGTAATGAGTACCCCAAACTCCACTACCCAGAGCTGTATGTCCTGAAGGGCGGATACAAGGAGTTCTTCCTGAAATGCCAGGTGAGGTGGACTCTCACCTGGGGGCACAGGCCACCCCCTAGTTGGTGGTCATGGCTGTTTCCTACCCAGGGTCTGGGAGTTTGCCCTGAGCACAGAAGGGGCCTAGAACCGGCCCCCACCCAACCCCAGCAGAGCCTTGTGGCCCCCGGCAGGGAGGGAGCAAGAGTGTTCGTGGGAGGCCAGTGTGCCCAGATCTTGTCCTGTCTTCCCTCCAGTCTCACTGCGAGCCCCCCAGCTACCGGCCCATGTACCACGAGGACTTTAAAGAAGACCTGAAGAAATTCCGCACCAAGAGCCGGACCTGGGCCGGGGAGAAGAGCAAGAGGGAGATGTACAGCCGCCTGAAGAAGCTCTGAGGGTCTCGCGGCCAGGCGGCAGCAGCCTCCCAGCCCTCCCCACTCCCCTCTTTGCTGCAGAGAAACTTGAGCAAAGGGGCCAGCGGCGCAACACTTGGAGAGAAGGACGGAGGCCTCCACGTCTTAAACCTACCTCCCACCCTCCCGAGGTTGGAGCCCGGAGCCTCCCGCCGCCTCTCCATCCCTGGAAGACATCCTTCAGCAGGGCGCTCCGCCAAGGCTGTCACGTGCCGCAGCAGGGTTCCGAGCAGCAAGTCAAGGCGTTCTGCCTCCTCCCCCATGGCCTCGCTGGGCACTGGCCTTGTCTCCTGAGGGGAGAGACGGAGAGAAGACTGCCAGACGCTGCTGGCCAGACACCAAAGACGGCCCTGGAAGCACAGGTCTTTGTGGGCTAGCCCACATCATTAATTTATTCAACTTCACCAATCACTTTCTTTTCTTTCTTTTAAAAAAATCAACTCCTGGAGACTTTTTATTTAATTGCTTCTTTCAGTTAGAATACTGCCATCCTAGGTAGGATTTTATCATCCCGGGGACTACCTCTGCCTTTCATTTTTAAAGAAAAAAAGAATAAAGGAGGGGGAAGAAGAGGGACATGAGTTGTGGGACAGAGAACAAGGGCCTCTATCTGTCTCCCCCGGGAGGCGCTACAGTACTGGGGCCGCTGCTATTTACAGCCAAGGACTGAGGCACTGGTGGGAGCAGGTGCTGGACTCAGACTTGGCTTCAGGACATAAGCTAAATCTCCCAGACCTACCTCGAAAGGCCCCTGAGACCTACTGTGGGGGAGTGACCCTGCTCTTCCTCACCCCAGTTCCCTGTGATGTCACGGCAAGAGTCACCATCTGGAAGGCACTGGAGGCAGCTTGGGTGGGGCCACCCCCAAGTCATTGTTGGAACGTACAGAATAGGTATCCCCGTGTCGGGCAGGGATGGGGGGCTCTGTGGGATAAGGGAAGGGAGTACACTTTTGAGTGTCTTCCTTCATTACTCCGATACTCTTTGACAGCTTGTGTTTTTTTTAAAAAATAGCCCTTTTATGAGTCAAGGAGTATGGAATTCATGTTGCCTGGGCCCCCCAAGGGTGGAGAGAGGGGCTGGGAGCCCCAGGCATTAGAAAGGAGTGGGTGCTGGCAGAGATGACTACAGAGTGTGTTTCTCAGGAGGCAGCAGTGTGGTGGGTTTTGAAGGTAAAAGAGTTTATCATGTTTTAATTTGAGGGACAGGGAGATGGGTTATCACCAGTTGCCCCTCATCTCACCCCACAGAAGTGGGGATCTCGAAGGAACACCTCCCAGGGAGCTGGGGCTGAGTGGATCGATTCCAGACAGGGCTGTTTGGCACCTGTTCATCCCTACCCTTAGGCGCTGGCTTCCTCACCATCTCTGCTCCACTGGGGTGTTGCCAAGTTTTTCTTATATTCAAGAATCAGTCTCCCCTCTTGCCTCAGCTTCCTGTTCTGGGGGTGGGGAGGAAATCAGTGATACTGGAGAAGACTGGTTGCTATGTTATGGGTTTGAGTTGCTTTTGATGATAAAACGATCTTGTTAGAAAAAGTATATGGGGGAGGAGGAGAACAGGAGAAGGCCTCTACCCTCCCCACCCCCCCCCCACACACACACTGAGACCCATCTGAATTGGTCTCCAGTCTTGTTTGTGGGGATTCTGTTGGTTGAATGCCTGAAAAGGGAGGTGGGATGGCCTTCAGATCATACCAGCTCAGCTAGCATTGCTAACCAACTGTTGCNCCCCCCCCCCACACACACACTGAGACCCATCTGAATTGGTCTCCAGTCTTGTTTGTGGGGATTCTGTTGGTTGAATGCCTGAAAAGGGAGGTGGGATGGCCTTCAGATCATACCAGCTCAGCTAGCATTGCTAACCAACTGTTGCAGGCTCTGAAAATAAAAACAGTCTTGAACCCATGCGCTCTGCCTGCTTCATGATGGATTTAAAGGGAACTGTGAGTCTCTAAAGACCTGGGGCCACACCTGGCTAAAAGCACTGGCTAGAGGCAGTGACATTTTCTCAAGATGCCAAAGAGCTGTCATGTGGCCTGACATCAGGCTTGGCCAGGTGACCTTCAGTTACTCCCCTGAGTCCACAAGCAAGATTCAGATTGATTTACAAGATGAAATGGGGATAGGAAAAGCCTGCCTGGACTTCTTGACATTCCTTGACAAGATGTATTAATTCATAGGATTGAGCAATAGGCCAGAGGAAGGACCAGTGTAAAGGAGATAGGGGTTTCAGTTGTGTTCTGAAGGAGCCAGAGAGGATACTGCAGAAGGAAATCAGGCAGATGGTGAGTCATGGGCCCACACGCAACCAGAGAAACTTGGATGTGTGATGCTGGGGGCTGCTGCCAGAGTGGATAACAGCTGGAGCAAAAGTCTATTACAAAATAGAGTGGAGCCTGGATAGCAGTGAATTTGTATTCCTTTATATTTCGCCCATGGTCCCACCTCAAGCCACACCATTTCTGGGATCTTAGTTGCCCAATCAGCAGAGAAAGTGTGGAGTCGTAAACAGTGGACCATTCCCTCAGTATTCAGACACAATTCCCTTCTGGTTTGCCTCTTTAGTAGAGGCCTGATCCCATCCTTTAAAAAAAAAAAAAGATTATAAGACGATTTGTTAAGAAAGGAAATTTGTGAGACCAAAGTCCAGTGGGTATTATTGTTAATGTGCTCAAAGATTTGGAAGGGAGAGCACATCCCCAGAGTGAGCACTATTTTCCCCACTGCCTCTACCAGATGGTTTATTAACCCAGGCTTCCCTGGTGGCTCAGAGGACAAAGCATCTGCCTGCAATGCAGGAGACCCGGGTTCGATCCCTGGGTTGGGAAGATCCCCTGGAGAAGGAAATGGCAACCCCACTCCAGTATTCTTGCCTGGAGAATCCCATGGACAGAGGAGCCAGGCGGGCTACAGTCCACGGGGTCACAAAGAGACAACTGAGCAACTTCACTTTCTTTCACTTACCAGAGAGATACTGCATGTCTAAACACTTCCACCCTACTGTCCACTCAACTCTTAACACACTGTTGTTTATTGTAGAGTATATATATGTGTGTGTGTGTGCATGCTGACTCATTTCAGTCATGTCTGACTCTTGGTGACCCTGTGGACTAACCATCAGGCTCCTCTGTCCATGGGATTCTCCTGGCAAGAATACTGGGGTGGGCTGCCACACCCTCACATGTATGTATGTGTATATACGCATACATTTAAAGAGAGTTATATATATATATATAGGCAGGTGATTTTCAACCACATGTAAAATCACATGGCTGTAGTCAGTTTAACCCATCCCATACTGCAGTTCCTTCCCAAAGACAAGACCCCATATTCCTAATGAGAAGATTTGAAATTCTGATTAGTTAGACCACAAACTAAGTTACATAGCGAAAATAGTTCAATATCCACAATATCTACAACTATATTATTTGCACACATTTAAAAGCATAAAATATCCCCAAATATTGCAGCCTTGTTAATCTGCTATTCCCCAATACAAAGTAGAAAGTTACCCCCCACCAAAAAAAAAGGGGAAAAAACGAAAGCATATTAAATGTTAATTTAGATATGCTTTTTCTCAGTCTCCTTGGACCTATCTTTTACCCAGTTTATATGAAGTGACAGCACTTTATTCATTTATGAAAAACTACACCAAGACAAAGTGTCCATTCTGGTAATTAAAAGGTTTTTTTAATTGTCATGGCAGTGTACGTTAATGATTTCTATAAGATGCCTACCTTTTTTAAGGAGAAATTTCAGACGTATAAATGTAGACTAAGACTTCTGCCAGTCACACAGCTTCAATATCAACTCAGAGAGTCTTTTCTCTTTACCTCATACCACACATTGCTTTTTAAATGTACTTTGAGAGAATTCTTTGGCAGTCCAGTGGTTAGGACTGCACATTTCTACTGCAGGGGGCACAGGCTCAATCCCTGGTCAAGGAACTAAGATCCTGCATGCTATGTGGCACAACCAAAAATAAAAATAAGTGAGCAGGCAGTACTTCTGGATTATTGCAAAAGCCAGCTGGTCTCCTATCTGGCCTGTTGTCATAGTCACCTTGCTAAAATGAAGAATTAATTCAAACTATTCTTCCTTGAGAATTTAATTGCCTATAAAATGAAATGTGAACTGTAGCCCATGTGCTAAGATATAACCCCAGCCTTATCTAGATTCATGTTTAAGCTTCCATCACAGGGTGGGATTCTGTTTTCACCCTGCCCTCTGGACTTTGCTTGTTAGAGCTGAAAGCACTCCATGGAGAAAGTTTACATGTAATAAACAGTAGGCACCCACGAGTTTGAGGGCTGGTTAACAGCAAACCTTGGGCAAAACAACACACACACACACAAAAAGAGAGGGCAGCTGTGTGCCAGGCATGATGCTTTGGTTCAGGTAAGAATTTTCAGAGGACATAAGAATGTATAAAAAATAATTCAGCACTCATATTCCACACACAGCTTAATAAACAGCATGGCTGAAGTCCCCTGCCTATCCCAGCCTGGTTATAAACCCTCTAGTCTTCCCCCATCCTTCTTGAGCTAACCATTATCCTTCACCGGCATGACTTATTTCCTAAGCAAGAAGGTACATAATTGTTTTTCATGTTTAAAACTTCACCTAAGTCTCTCCATCTTGTGTGCATTCATGTGTAACTCCGGTTTTGACTGCTCTGCCGCTCACACTGAACCACGTAAGGGCACTTGTCCAGGAAGGTCATGAGTTAGTAGTGACTCACCAGATCAGCTTCTCCAGAAAGGACCCTGCAAGTAAGCCACTTCTCTCTGGGGCCTGATCTCAGGGATCACAAAGGGCCGTTGAGGTGCCCTGTGGCCACCTCTGTCCCAACATTTGGATACCCCCAATACCCACTTCAGGTCTACTGGGAAGGAGGACTTACGTGGAAGAAGAGCTGGGGTTTTTTTTGTGTTTTTTTTTACTGCACTGGGTACTTCTTGCTGTTTGAGGGCGGCAAATAGGGGCTTCTCATCACAATGGCCTCTTGTTGCGGAGCATGGGCTCTAGGGCACTCAGGCTGAACAGCTGCAGTGCATGGGCTTAGTTACCTCGAGACGTAGGATCTTCCTGGACCAGGGATCAAACCTATGTCCCCTGCATTGTCAAGGCGGATTCTAAACCACTGGGCCACCAGGGAGGCCCACAAAGAGCTGTTTCTATTATGTGTTCATTCAACAGACATTCGAATTGTGCCAGGCCCTGGAGATAAGGAGGTGGATAAGATGCAGGTTCCCCCTCAGAAAGCTCACTGACTAATGAATGGAATAGTCACTTAAAGATCAGGAGCCTTTGGGAGTAACATTTGGGTATAACAGAAGCTACAATAAGAGACGGGTTCAGAGGAAATGGCACCCAAGAGGAGTGACAGGAAGCGTCCAAGAGGTGACCTTGAAGCCTCATCGTGAAGTCTCAGGAGAGGGCATTTCAGGAAGGACTAAAGGCACAAAGGTGACAGCACGCATTCATTGAACGTAGGAAGCCAAGAATGAGGTCGAGGGGTCAGGGGCAGTGAAGAGGGACATTCCTTCAATGTGGAGCTGGGGGCTTTGTCTCAGGGATGTCTGAGAGCAGGACTTCTCAAAGTAACGCAAGAGGAACAGATTAAAAAGATTCTGATTCCGTAGGGCTGGGGCCTAAAGTCTGCATTTCTAACAAGCTCTCCTGATGCTGCAGGACGACACTTTAAACAACCAGCTTGTGAGAAGCAGTTCAGTTGCTGAGGGCAGAGCAGAGGCTGGCTGGCTAGTGAGGAGAGATAAGGGCACTGGAGAGAAGGGCAGTAGGCATGAGGACCTGGTGAGGCTGGGGGGGGAGGGGGGTGCCCACGCTCCTAAACTGAGGAGCTGGGTAGACCCTTGGCATGTGTGAGACTCTGCAACCCCATGCACTGTAGCCCGCCAGGCTCCTCTGTCCATGAGATTTCCCAGGCAAGAATCCTGGAGCGGGTTGCCACGCCCTCCTCCAGGGGACCTTCCCAACCCAGGGATCGAACCCCTGTCTCAGGTCTGCCTGCACTGGCAGGTGGGTTCTTTACCACTAGCATCACCTTGGGCTTCCCTGGTAGCTCAGCTGGTAAAGAATCTGCCTGCAAGGCAAGAGACCCCGGTTCAATTCCTGGGTCAGGAAGATCCCGGGGAGAAGGGAACAGCTACCCACTCCAGTATTCTGACCTGGGGTCGAAAAGAGACCGACTGAGTGCCTTTCACTTTCACCTGGGAAGGCCTTTGGCACTTACAGCAAAAAATACAGGAGGAAAAGAAGTATGTGCATTGAGGAACTTTATAAAATTACTGACCTGTATCCCTCATAAATATAGTGTCACACACAATAGGGGCTAACTTTTCAGATTAAGGAGACTCAAGACATGACAAGTAAATGAAATATGTGAACCTGAATTGAGTCTGGGACAAAACAGAAACAAAAAGTGCTAGACAGGACATTTTGGGGACAATTGTCCAAGCTGAAATACACACTATTGATTAGGCTAAAATACTGTCTCAGTGTTACATTTTCTGAATTTTATAATTATATAAGGATATCCTTATTTTCAGGAAATGACACTGAAGTTTAAGCACTAGGATATAACCTACTTCCAAATGGTTTAATAAACTCTAACTAAGAGTGTGTGTGTGATGGAAACAAAGGATAAGAAAGCAAATGGGACAAATGTTAAAAATAAATGACTCTCAGTAAAGGGGGTAGGGCTTCTCCCGCAGCTCAGTGGTAGCTCCGACGGTAAAGAATCTGCAGTGCAGGAATCCGCCTGCAATGCAGGAGACCGGGGTTCGATTCCTGGGTCCGGAATATTCCCTGGCGAAGGAAATGTCAACACATTCCAGCATTCTTCCCTGGAAAATCCCATGGACAGAGGAGCCTGATGGGCTACAGTCCATGGGGTCCCAAAAGTCGGACATGACTTAGAGATTAAATCACCACCAAAGCGGGTAAGGGACTTCTTTGTACTATTTTTGCGCATTTTCTCGAAGTATGATGTTATTTCGAAAGAAAACGTAGGAGGAGACAGCAGTGCTGAGCACCTGCTACGTGGACAGGGCGAGTTAAGACAGTGGACTGTACAGATTCTGGGTGATCAGGAGGTGAACGCGAGGGGATTACCCCGGAGGAGTATCCAGACTGGGGACAGCAACTTGTCCCAGATGTGCAAACGGAAGTTGAAAGGACAGGTGTAGGACAGAGGTCTCGGTGGCGGCGGGGACCCGAGAGAAGGGGAGCAGGAGGCGGGAGGGAGGTCAGCTCCAGGGGGGAGAGGGCGTGGGTCCGAAGGCCCAGTGCCCCCAGGGAGGGCCACAGAGATAAGGTAAACGCCGCCTGTTGCCGGAAAGTCGCTGAGACCCTGGTGAACAAAGGCTGCCCACGTTGGGCGGGGGCGGAGGCGGAGGCGGGAACAGCGACTGGAGCTGGGTGATCTCGGGCAGTTCTCAGCCCCTGTGACAGTGACCTAGCGGCAGGGATGGGGGGAAGGGATTACCTTAGTGATTCTAAGATGTCAAGATTGTGGTCTTTCTAATTTCCATGTGATGACGCCTGGAAGTCGTGTAAGGCCTAGGGCTCCCTGTTTGCACACTCTGAGAACCAAGAGATCAGCTCTTCGGAGGCTAGCACCTTCCAGGGATGGACAAGGCGGTTCAGTAATTCTTGTGGCAAAGTCAAATCGCCCAGCCTGGCGCCTCCGCCCACATTTCCTTTGTTCTCTCCTTTCTCTGGGCTTGNAAGGCCTAGGGCTCCCTGTTTGCACACTCTGAGAACCAAGAGATCAGCTCTTCGGAGGCTAGCACCTTCCAGGGATGGACAAGGCGGTTCAGTAATTCTTGTGGCAAAGTCAAATCGCCCAGCCTGGCGCCTCCGCCCACATTTCCTTTGTTCTCTCCTTTCTCTGGGCTTGTAGGCGCGATCGCGGCAATAACCAGGCTACGCCACCAGGTGGCGACGGTGCCCCAACGTGTTAACCTCCTCAAGCATCTGCCTTCCAGCCGCTCTTCCCGGAATCAGCGACTGGGAGGAGCTGCGGGTCCCCGGGAGCCCCCCACCGCTCCCTGGCTTCCAGCTGCACTCAAGACCGTCCTGCCTGCTCCAGTGCAGGCAGAGCCGTGGCTCCCTTTTCAGGCTGCAATTCCTAGTAGCCTAGTTTGAAAATGTGCTTCGTGTACCACAAAGCAGGGACACCAAAAGGGGAAACAAAAAGAGGATTCAGGTGGGTTATCAGTGTATACTTTTTAAGTAAATACGTCAAAGTAGTCACGGAAGAACAACTGATCTTTGTTGGGTCTCTCTATACTTCATTCGTAGTTTATTTTGGATGACACGGACCGCAATCCATCTAATCCCTTCCCTCTTAGGTGGTCCTGACCAACTGCCACGCCTTCACCAAGAAATAAAAAGATCTATGTTTCAATCCTGGCTCTGCCTCCAACTAGCTGTGTGCCTTTCTGGACTTCAGAGGTCTATTTCCTTTCATTTGACCTAGACCTGCTAGGTCTAGAAAGATCTAGAAAGAACCAGACAGCTTGTGATTTCTCTCCTGGAACACTTATCTCTCTCCTCTCCTGTCTCTAGAAAGGGACCTGCTCTGGCTGCAGGAGAAGCATCTCCATCTTGGAGATGTGCATGGAGATGAAGGACTCCTCCCATAATCATCTGGAGGGCAACGACCCCAAGAAGGAGGCGGGCCATGATTTCTGCTTCTCTTTTCACCATTCGAGAGTTCCACTCTTTCTCGGCAGCCCCAGTGTTCTCCTGTCTAGCTCTCAGACAGCATCAGCTGCATCTCCAGGATCTTCAGATTTAACAAAAGCCAAGCCAGGAGGGTCACACTTTGGAGTGGTCTATAATTAGCCAAAGTGAAAGTCATATTTTTTCTTTATTGACTATGCCAAAGCCTTTGACTGTGTGGATCACAATAAAGTGGAAAATTCTGAAAGAGATGGGAATACCAGACCACCTAACCTGCCTCTTGAGAAATCTGTATGCAGGTCAGGAAGCAACAGTTAGAACTGGACATGGAACAACAGACTGGTTCCAAATAGGAAAAGGAGTACGTCAAGGCTGTATATTGTCACCCTGCTTATTTAACTTCTATGCAGAGTACATCATGAGAAATGCTTGACTGGAAGAAACACAAGCTGGAATCAAGATTGCCAGGAGAAATAATCATAACCTCAGATATGCAGATGACACCACCCTTATGGCAGAAAGTGAAGAGGAGCTAAAAA
>SJYV01030842.1:0-15633 GCA_006410875.1 Neotragus pygmaeus
TTTTTCTTCCTTAATAACATTTTTCACAGCACCAGTTCAATCCCCTGATTTAATTTAGTCCCTTGTGACTTCTTGACTGAGTATCATAACCTTAAAGTGGTCTACGTTCAATATCTCATCCTTGAGTCTTTTCTCACATTGGGACCATAGTGAGGTCTCTTAAGGCATGACTGAACTTGTCTTTCTCCTGCTTAAAATTTGTAATGGCATCTCCCCTCTACCTCCCTCACACAATTTAATGGCCACAATAGCTTTTATGACAAAACTTAAAATGGTGATGGTTTAGTTACTAAGTTGTGACCAACTCGTGGGACCCCGTGGACTGCAGCCTGCCAGGCTCCTCTGTCCATAGGATTCTCCAGGCAAGAATATGGGAGTGGGTTGCCATTTCTTCATCCAGGGGATCTTCCTGACCCAGGGGTCAAACCTGGTTCTCCTGCACTGCAGGCAGATTCTTCACCAACTGAGCTACCAGGGTAGACTAGTACATGTGTGTTTCACACCTTGCCCTTGCCTCTTTCCAGTCTCAGGACTGATGTGTGTGTGTGCAGTCCCTCCAAAGAATTAAGATACTCATTCTTTTACACCAAAGTACCTCCAGAAACAAGCGAAGAGAATCTAAGAGGTTTGGTGACACATTGTTTAAAAAAATTTAGTAGGAATTCACAAACTAATATGAGCTGGCTGGGGTAGAGGGAATCTGGATAAATTAATGGTATATTTTCAGACCTTAAACAGGGTGTAGGAATCATGTATGAATGGACTTTCTATGCCTAGTGCTTAAAAATGCTTAATATGTGCTGGACTTTTTATTCAGCACTAACTAAATTATTGAGAGACCAAACAAGGAAGCAATAAGAGAGGACACTATGGACCTGTATTTGACCCTGTACTCACTTCCTATATTTCCTCCTTAGTGATAGTGTTCAGTGAGATAGAAAATGAAAAAAGGAAAGGAGAATATTAATCAGAATTTTTAAATGTTTTGTGGGCAGAATTTACATAATTAATGCACAGTTCTTAACTATATAGTATGTGTTTTAACAAACAAATACACCAGTATAAACACCACCCCATTTCACATAAAGAAAACTTTCATCATCCTACTTTTTTTCATATTCTTTTCAGGCAGTTCCCCACCTGAACAGCCAGTTTGCTGATTTCCAACACCATAATTAGTTTGCTGTTCTTAAGCTTCATATAATGTATACATTTTTGTGTTTGACTTCCTCTGCTCATTGTGTTTTAAAGATTAATCAGTGATGTTGAAAGTGTCAACAGTAAGTTAATTTTCATTGTTGAATGGCACTCCGTTAGATGAATATATAAATATTCCAAAATTTGTACATTCACCTGTTAATGGACATTTCCACCCCTATCCTATACCCAACTCCCACAGTTTTGGTTATTATAAATCTATTGTGAAAATTCTTAGACAAAACTTTTGTAGATCTATCTTTTCATTTCTCTTTGGTAGAAATTTATGAGTGGAATTGCTTGCTTACATGCCTTGTTATATGCTTGAATTTATAAGAAATTGCCAATCTGTTTGTTAAAGAAATTGTAAGATTTTACACCTGTTAGCAATGTATGAGAGTTCCAATTGTACATTTCAATAATTCATGTCAATGTATGGCAAAGCCAATAGAGTATTGTAAAGTAAAATAAAGTAAAAAAATAAAAAAATAAAAATAATACTTGGAATTGTTCATAATTTTAGCCATCCTAGTGAGTCTTAATTTTTGGTTTTAATTTGATTCTATGATTACTAGTGATGATAAGCATCTCTTTATATGCTTATTGTTTTACACAACTTCTTTTGTGAAGTGTCCATTCAAACATTTTGTCTACTTTTTGAGTTGTTTGCAAATTTATTGAGATGTGCAACAATTATATAAAAGTATACATAATTATGTACAATAGATATGTAAATTTGAATCTGGCTTATTTTTAATATTATCTTTTAAGGAGTAGAAATTTATAATTTTGATGTCCAATTTATCATTTCATGTTTATTGCCTTTTTAGTTCTAAGAAACCTTTGCTACCCCAAGATAGTGAATGCATTCTCCTATTAATTTTGAAATTTTGTGTATATACAAGATGGGAGCTAGGGATCATTATTTTTCATGTGGTTGTAAGTTGTTGCACATAATGTTTTGAAAAATTTCCTTTTCCCATAGAATTGCTTGGCCACTTTGTGAAAAATCCATTGACCATATTATTTGTCTATTTCTAGATTCTCTATTATGTTCTAGTGACTTATTTATCAATTTTTATACCACACCATACCATTTTGACTGTTATTATTCAAGAGTAAGTTGTAAAATTAAGTAGAGTAAGTGTGTCCTTTCATGACTGTTTCAGGTATATGATGTCCTTTGCATTTAATAATTTCATACATACTTTAGAATTCAGTTCAGTTCAGTCACTCAGACATGTCCGACTCTCTGCGACCCCATGAATTGCAGCACACCAGGCCTCCCTGTCCATCACCAACTCCCGGAGTTCACTCAAACTCACGTCCAGAGAGTCGGTGATGTCATCCAGCCATCTCATCCTCTGTCGTCCCCTTCTCCTCCTGCTCCCAATCCCTCCCAGCATCAGAGTCTTTTCCAATGAGTCAACTCTTCGCATGAGGTGGCCAAAGTACTGGAGGTTCAGCTTTAGCATCATTCCTTCCAAGGAACACCCAGGACTAATCTTCTTTAGAATGGACTGGTTGGATCTCTTTAGAATTAGCTTGTTTTTATTTCTACCTGAGGTAGGCAGGGAGAGATGAAGAAAGGAGGAAGATAATTACCAGGGTTTTGACTGACATATTAATGAGGTTGAGTCATCCAATTAATTAGTAGTTCTCAATTTATTTTTTCCTTAGTTTCCTTCATCTATGTTTCACAGTTTTTCAGTGTAGAGATATAAAATATCCTTACTAAATTTATCTACTCTTTCTGGTATTAAGAATGATAATTTATTTCTGTTTCATTATCCAACTGTTCATAGTCTATAACAATGCAATTAATTTTTGTATATTGTCTTGATGGTGGTGGTTTAGTTGCTAAGTCTTGTCCAACTCTTGTGACCCCTTGGACTGTAGCCTGCCAGGCTCCTCTGTCTTACGAACTGCTAATTTGCTTAGTAGTTGTAGCATTTTTAATAGAGTTTTAAATTTACTATGAAGTTATGTTGTCTATGAAAACTACATTTCAATTTTCCTTTTTAATCTTAACTACACACACACACACACACACACACACACACACATTTTTTTACTTGTCTTATTGCCCCGAATGGGAACTCCATCACAGTATCTGTAGAACTATTGAGAACAAACAAACTTGTCTGGTTCCCTTAGAAAGCAAAGTACTTAATCATTAACTATGATGTTGACTGTAGATTTTTTTTCTCAAGGTGCTCTTTATTAGATTGAAGAAGTTCCCCTAGAGTCTCACTTTGCTAAGGATTTTAATCATGAATGGTCATGGAATATGATCAAATACACCATTAAAATGACTATATAATTTCTTAAATGGGGTCACAAAGAGTCAGGCACTATTGAGAGACTAACACTTTTACTTCACTTTCAAGATTCATGTTTCATATATTACACCTTTCTGTTAGTCACTCAGCCCTGTCCAACTCTTTGTGAACCCATGGACTGTAGCCTGCCAGGCTCCTCTGTTCATGGAATTCTCCAGACAAGAATCCTAGAGTGGGTAGCCAGAGCATTTAAAAAATCTTTTCATGAATGACAACTATTACTTCCATTTTAGGACATGTGTACTTTAATACTAGAGGAATTTCCATGGACGCCCCCAGAGGAGGTCTGTCACTGAAGATTAATCATGTCAGATCACCCTATTGTGAGAAGCTAAAGCCAGACTCACGTGATGATTTCATTTCAATAGATTTCCTTTTCTTCTTCTGACTGACACTTTACTCTGGTTTCATTAGAACAAGGTATGGTTAAAGGAATCCCATTGTGAAGAGAAACCAGGAAAAAGCTTTGCTACAGGCCAAGAGTTAATTCTCTATTCTGTAGGGACTGATACTCCTCTACACCTCAGTAAAAGCTAATGGCTCAATAGACCTCATGCACTCAGCTAATCTAGGAAGAAGTTGATACTTGGGAAGTGGGATTCAATTGAGGATTATGCATAAGTGTTATTACTGCATATAAAAATATACTTACACCTACTTGATATAAAATATGACTGTCTCTTAAAAAAACAACCTACTGGTTTTAGCCTCATCAGTATTACATAGATATTTGCAAATGCGGTAGTGTTTGGATGAGGAGCTACTGAATATTAATTTGGGTCTTATAGCAAATGATGGTGGCTCACTGGTAAAGAATCCACCTACAATGCAGGAGACCCAGGTTTGATTCCCCAGGTATGGACGATCCCCTGGAGGAGGAAATGGCAACCCATTCCAGTATTCTTGCTGGGGAAATCCCATGGACAGAGGATCTTGGCAGTCTACAGTGCATGAGGTCACAAAAGAGTCAAACATAACTGAACATGCATACACCAGCAAATTATACCTGCTAATTAGAAAATGAATACATAAATCTCTGGTCTGAAAAATCAGCCTTATAATATTCCCAAGGTCTTCTAAAGAATTAGAAATGTTAAAGTGATGTTATTTTAGAAATAATTCAGTGACTGCTGTTCACTGCTTAGAATTCAGGCATGCCAATAAAAGGAAATAAGCTTTCCTAGCAGGTATTTTTGCCAAACATTCATAAAAATAAGAGCAATTTCCTTTTGATATGAGTAGTGTGTTGGCTAAAGGCACTGTCACACTATGCATATCAATTTCTACAAGGGGAAAGAATCATGAGTAGAGAAAGAAAGCAAGTGAGAGAAATAGCAGCTTAAAATTTGAAGCACAGTTTTTGAATAGGTAAAGAGCAGTATAGTTTTTGTGAGATTCAGTTACATCAGTAGTGGATAGTAGGTCCTCAGCGTAATTAATGAGTGATCAGTGCCAAAAAAGATACCCAAAATAACTTCTCTTCAGTTAATTAATTACATGCATTTTCCTTAGATGGTTCATTTTAGTTAGGTAAAACTTAAATCATACGGATCATAATGGTAAATTGCTTATATGCATGGAGATACAGAAGTTTGAAAATTATTTTTATTTATCAAATACTCTTAATATAAAAATTATAGGCTACTCTTTTATTTGGGATCATGATCTTCATGTAAAGGCAGAAAGTTAATTTGTGAAAGTGATGTATTGTTCTTATGATATTAAATGGAACTGTGTTTATGCATAGACATATCAGGTTTCATGTGAAACACATGTGTTCAAGATATACTTATTCAGTGTCCTATTCACAAATGTTTGAGTATTCTCTAGTACGTAAGTACTATTGTATATGTTGAATTTTTAAGCCTACTCATGCTGAAACCATTTGAGTTTTGGTCTAAGCAAGTAGAAAGTTTGCTTCTCTGAATTATTTCTTCTTAATGTAATAGGATTTAGATTAAACCCTAAGAGTTGTATGTTAAGCATCCATTATGAAACATTTACTGAAACTTCAATTTGCTCATCAGAGAAATGAGTGTGACCTATATGAACTCTATTCCTTTGATAGTTTAAATACTCTGATTGTACTTGTTGCTTATCACAAAGGGAAGAAAAAGAAATCATTTTATTATAAGGAAGTCCTATCCAAGTCTCAGATTTCATCTGGTTTTATATCTAGGCAGTTCTGATCTTTGAGAGATTTGACTGAGCAACTTCACAACAGTAAACATGATCCAATACCTGCAGTAGAGTAAATATGTGGCTTAAATTCTAAATACTCCCATATATGAAGTTTTGTAATCTTCACAATTCTCTGAGGCAGGTATTATTATTATTTTTATTGAAGTACAGTTGATTTGCAGTATTTTGTTAATTTCTGCTATACAGCAAAGTGATTTAATTATAAATATATATTATGCATATTATTTTCATATTCTGTTCCATTACAACCTGAGTCTCCCGCATTGTAGACAGATGCTTTACCATCTGAGCCACCAGGGAAGTCTCTTTTCCATTAGGTCTATTATAGGATATCAAATAGTAGGACCTTGTTATTTATCCATCCTATACATGATAATTTGTATCTGCTAATCCCAAATTCTCAGTCCTTCACTTCCGCATACTCCTCCCCTTTGGCAACAGTAAGTCTCTTGTCTAGGTCTGTAAGTCTTTCTGTCTCATAGATGTGTTCATTTATGTCATATTTTAGATTCCACATATAAATGATACCCTGTAGTATTTGCCTTTCTCTTTCTGACTAACTTCACTTAGAATGATATCTTCTAGGTTCATGCATGTTGCCGTGTGTGTATATATACACCACATCATCTCTATCCATTCACCTGTTGATGGACATGTAGGTTGTTTCCATGTTTGGGCTATTGTAAGCAGTGCTGCTGTGAACACAGGGGTACATGTATCTTTTTGAATTAAAGCTTTGTCTGGGTATATACCCAGGGGTGGGATTGCTAGATTCCATGCCAACTCTCGTTTTAGTTTCTGGAGAAACCTCCATACTGTTTTCATAGCAACTGCACCACTGTGCATACCTACCAACAGTGTAGGAGTGTTCCCTTTTCTCCATATCCTTTCCAGCATTTATTATTTATAGAATTTTTAATGATGGCCATTCTGACTGGTAAGGTGATGCTTCATTGTAGTTTTGACTTGCATTTCTCTAATAATTAGTGATGATGGGCATCTTTTTGTATGCCTGTTGGCCATCTGTATGTCTTTGAAGATCTATTCAGGTCTTCTATACATTTTTTATTGGATTTTTTGTTGTTATTGAATTATTTGAGCTGTTTGTATATTCTGGAGATTAAGCCCTTGTTGCTGTATCATTTGCCAATATTTTCTTCCAGTCGACAAGCTGTCTTTTTGTTTATGGTTTCATTTGCTGTGCAGTAGCTTTGTAAGTTTGATTAGGCCCCATTTGTTTATTGTTGTCTTTACTTATATTGTCTTTGGAGACTGACCTGAGAAAACATTGGTACAACTTATGTCAGAGGATGTTTTGTGAGGCAGATATTACTTCTCTATCCATTTTGCAAATTACTTACAAGAGATTAGGTAACTTGCACAAGTTATTAGTAAATGGCCAAGCTGAGGATTCAACCCAGGCTTTCCAGCTCTGCAACCTGAACTTAAAATCAGTACACTAGAGTATTTCTATGAGATATATGCTACATTGAACACTGTCAATAATATTTCTAGATCGCTGATTTTATTTTTAGCACTAATTTGGATAGCATGTATCATCTTGGTCTGTGGCAGCTGAGTTCTCCTGCCTGGAGAGAAGGTCCCTAGACCCAAGCCATCAGCGTCTTTTCTTTCTAGACCCTGATATATTCATATACTCATTTAACTCTTAATTATTAGTTGTGGGCCAGTAACTTAGTAAGCTTGGGCTCCCATAACTAAATACCATAGTGTGGCTTAAATTACAGATACTTATTTTCTCACAGTTCTGGAAGCTAGAAGTCTGAGATCAGGATAGCAGCATGTTTGTGTCTGGCAAGAGCCCTTCTTCTGATTTTCAGATGACTGCCTTCTTGCTCACATGGCAGAAGGAAGAAGCTCCAGGGTGTCTCTTTCCTTCTTATAAGAATACTGAGCCTCCTCTTGGGTTCCTCTCTCATGACCTAATTGAAACCTAATTACATCCTAAAGGTTCCACTTCCTAAAATCACAATCAATATGGGTTAGAGATAAAACATATGAATTTGGGGGAACATAAACATTCCACTCACAGAAGCCACACTCTGCTCTGAGCCCTGGGGATGTGACATGAACAAGTCGGACAAAGAGCCTCACCCATGTGGAACTTAGAGTTTCATGGGGAAGACAACATGATAAACAAGATAAATAAATAGACTGTAAGTGCCAAGGAAGATGAAAGACAGGAAAGAAGGCTAGACGGTATAGGGTGGTCATGGAAGTCTGAGGGACTTCCGTGGTAGTCTGGTGGTTAAGACTCAGCGCTTGCACTGCAGGGGTCACAGGGTCAATCTCTGGTAGGGAACTAAGATCCCACATGCCACATGGCCAAACCATTTAAAAAAATAAACAAATTGGGCTAAGATATAAAATACATACTGTTAAAAAAAGTCTTCTGAGAAGTTGACTCTTAGTCTAAAGGGACTAAACTGGGGAAGAGGCAAAGCAGACGGCTTGAGGGGAGAGTACTGGGGGCCTCTGCAAGACAGTGACAAAGCAGGTTGTGTCAACCCGTGTGAACTAGGGAGAAAGGGTAGGAGATGAGGTTAGAGACATAAAGGGAACTTGGACCATGAAGGTGCTTATATTTCATAATAGGGACCTTGAGACTTTATCGTGAAATATAAACTACTGGAGGGTTTTGAGTGGAGGAACGACCTGATGTGCCTTTCATTTCAGCAGAAGAATTTTGGCTGCTCTGCTGAAAATAAACTGAGCAGGGGAATAAGANTATATTTCATAATAGGGACCTTGAGACTTCATCGTGAAATATAAACTACTGGAGGGTTTTGAGTGGAGGAACGACCTGATGTGCCTTTCATTTCAGCAGAAGAATTTTGGCTGCTCTGCTGAAAATAAACTGAGCAGGGGAATAAGAGCTGAAGCAGAGAGACTTGTTAGAGGGGTATTACCTGTCAAATTATTAAAAGAGATTAGGCAAATGGGTGCTAATCATGTCTCATGAACTGATCAAATGTTTTGTTTGCTGCACAGAGCAAATTTGAATGTTATTTTAATGCTAATCTGGGAAGACTTGCAAGAAAGTTGGCAAAGTCTACAATGCATTAATCTCTTTCGAAGAAGAAAAACAGCCTCAAATTGGATGTAAACTGCATATGTATACCAAAACTAAATAGTGGAAGTAAAGCTATACTTCAAATTGCATAGGTTATCTGCTATATAACATGCAGTTTAGATGAAGTACTCCACACTGCAGTAAGTATTATCTATAATCCTAAGGATGATAAGGGGTTTAGATGGTAGATGGGAACATTCTGAATAATGCCATTAAATGTTCTTGCTTGGAGGTTGATAGGGACTTCCCTGGTGGCTCAGCTGGTAAAGAATCCACCTGCAGTGCAGTAGACCCCAGTTCAATTCCTGGGTTGGGAAGATCTGCTAGAGAAGGGATAGGGTACCCACTCCAGTATTTTCGAGCTTCCCTAGTGGCTCAGCTGGTAAAGAATCCACCTGCAATATGGGAGACCTGGGTTTGATCCCTGGATAGATGGGGAAGATCCCCTAGAGAAGGGAAAGGCTACCCATTCCGGTATTCTGGCCTGGAGAATTCCATGGACTGTGTGGACCATGCGGTCGCAAAGAGTCAGACATGACTGACTTTCACTTTTGGAGGTTAATAGTGGGATATATTTATGGATTCACTCTCATTCTGTAGAATGAGAAGCAGAGTAAGCAAGACATCTTGTGACCACAAAAGATAACCAGGAATCTCTTTTAAAGGAAAAGGAGAGATTGTAATTATAGTTGAGTCAAAGGAGAAACAAGGGAATGACATTGTGAAGACATTTTGGGTCAACAAAGACATTCTGTGTTAAAGATTCAATAGAAAATTCTATGAGCCATAGAAAATCACATTAGATAGAACTTTTTCCAAGATGGTATTCACTCCCAAAAGCCTAGAAATGAAGATCTCATCCTGACATACACTTAAATGACCATGATACCAATGGGAAATGAAATTCAATAAATCTGTAGGAAAAGTTGAAAATAAAATAAAAAATTAAAAAAATGAATCAAGAGATACTAGCTATGTCTTCTTAAATCCAGCTGAGCTAGTCTGGAGCTGAAAGCAACAGTCATTTACACTCTGGATTTCATTCTGTAGGACTGATGTTGCCTTTCTTGAAGACCCTGGTCTGCTTCAGGCTAACACATAGTACTAGAAAGATAAAATTCAAAACACAATAATGTTTCAAAAATACAGAATCGAAGACAGGTTATTTCAGAATGTCAATCTAAGGATGCTAGATCTATCACCGTGATAAATGCAAATATTAAAATGTGCAGTTGTAATTGACATGTATACACTACCATGTGTAGAAGAGACAGCTAGTGGGAATCTTCTGTATAGTTCAGGAAGCTTAGCTCTGTGCTCTGGGATGACGTAGAGGAGTGGGATGGGGGTAGGGTGGAAGGGAGATTCAAAAGGGAGGGGACATATGTATGCATATGGTTCATTGGCTATATTGTAAAACAGAAACTAACACAACATTGTAAAGCAATTATATTCCAATAAAATTGTCTTAAAAACTCATTAAAAAAAAAAAAGGAAAGAAGTTAGTTGCCTGGTGCCCTGTCCTTTAGTATCCACTGCTCCCAAAAGCTGAATAAGTCTATTAATTGGAGGAAGGAAATAATGCAATAACATTGAAGCCTTTAATTTAAAATATTGAAGTGATACCATAAGTGGTAGGAAAGAAAAAAAGGAATCTCTGTACAACATTTAGGGACAATTATGAACCTCATTGGGAATATTTCTAATAGCAAAATTAAAAGTAAATGCCATGTTAAGTTAATGCGAAAGTTCTTCACCAAAATGAGAGGAGATATCCATGTTTTATGTAAATACATACTACAATTTTAGGTAAATGCATTTACTTAAACACATTTTAGAATTTTAGGAAAAGAATTGCTTTACCCTCTCAGGTTAAAGACATCAAAGGGTAAGATGCAAAATACCAAATTATCAATTGGAAAAGGAGCTAGCAGAATCAATATGTAAATTAAAATAGATAACTTCAAAATTATACTAAAAAAGAACAAATCTTCTTAGTGTTCACTCTAGCTTGCCAGACAGGCATGAGGAATATATGTATACACTGAGGGAAAGGGAAAAGAGATATTGGCAATGCAAAAAATGTGTGATACGAAGTTAAATAGGTGAAGAGGATTTTATTCAGTGCTATTGTAATAGGGGGAAAAGATGGAAATGCAGTCTAAGTTAAACTCAGCTGATAGAAGGGGTGAGAGAGTGAGTTTGGAGGACCACAGACCATTTTATCATACCATCATCACAAGATAATTAGAGTGAGGCAAGTTAAGCTCCTCCCCTCCCACAGAAACTGAGACAGAAGGATGCTGTCTCCCTTGTTTATTACATTTTGAAGAGATGACTCCCAGGTCTTTGAGAAAGTAGAGTTATAAAATCAGCAAGAAACTTCTTAAAAGAGTTAAATCACAAAGCAATAGAGAAAAAATTTATAATGATAAGTTTTCTAAAGGAAATGCCCTCAGTAATTGGAGGAGAGCAGTCTCTTTGGCTAGGCCATCTGGATTTTGTAAGGCAGGTGAGACAGAGGTCAGCGGCAGGATAAAGCTAGTCTAAAGTTTAGTCAACCTGAGAGAGAGGTTCAGGTTGTCTTGGTCAATATTGATGATGATGTAGTTGATATCTGCGGGGTTGGCACATAATGAAGACTACAACCCCCAGATAATTATAGAAAATACTTTCAAAGAAATGCTTAAAGACTTTCAAAGACATCATAAAAGAATAATTCCTGGAGTCAATTAATACCTAGATCAGTACATATTTAGATCATGTTCTAGGAAAATTTAACACCAAGATTTATCTTGGTGAAATAATTAAACTCTGAAGACTTTTTTTTCCTTAATTCCACAGTTCTAGGCAAAGAAGGCAATGACACCCCACTCCAGTGTTCTTGCCTAGAAAATCTCATGGATGGAGGAGCCTGGTGGACTGCAGTCCAAGGGGTCGCTAAGAGTCGGACACAACTGAGCGACTTCACTTTCACTTTCCACTTTCATGCATTGGAGAAGGAAATGGCAACCCACTCCAGTGTTCTTGCCTGGAGAATCCCAGGGACGGGGGAGCCTGGTGGGCTGCCATCTATGGGGTAGCACAGAGTCGGACACTACTGAAGCGACTTAGCAGCAGCAGCAGCAGCAGCAGTTCTAGGAGGCAAAACATAATAAAATTGTAAAGGAGGAGAAATACTTAGCCAGGCCACGTTCAGACCTCAGATCAGCAAGTATTGGCCATTGTCATTAAAATATTTTCAGACTGGTCAGATTGTAAAGAGCAATAAATTCCAAGTTAAGGAACATTACCTTTACTCCCTTGTGTAGTTTAAAAAATAGCTTTATTGTGGTGTAATTGATATTTAATAACATGTTCATATTGAAATGTGATAAATTTCAACATATTTGAACGTGTATGTGTATGTGTGTATGTGTGTGTGTGCTTGTATGGGGCTTCCCTAGTGGCTCAGATGGTAAAGAATCTGCCTGCAATGTGGGAAACCCTGGGCTCCCACTCCAGTATTCTTGTCTGGAGAATTCCATGGACAGAGGAGCCTGGTGGCGGGTTACAGTCATGGGGGTCACAAAGAGTTGGACACGACTGAGAAAATAACACTTTCACTTTTCACACACCCACTCATTTGTGTGTGTGTGTGCGTGTGTGTATAAATCATCATCACAGTTAAAATAACAAACACTTCCATGAACTCTTTAAGTTCCCTTAGTGTTCTTCTGTAGTCCAACTTTTCCACCACCCCATCCCCAAATAACCGCTGCTCTTCCTTCTGTAATTATATGGGAATTTGTGTTTTCTAGAATTTTAGTTAAAATAATTAGAGACATGATAGTAATTAGTCCCCCCACACAATGCCATTATGCAATCATATAATTGTATAATGTATGTGGGGGAAAGAAAATGGGGTATTTTTCCCCGAGCGTTTTTAAGACTCTCTCATGTTATGATGTGCCATAGAGTAGTTTTATGTTTAATTTTGTAAGATTGTTACCACCGGCAGTCTCAGTGTCAATCGTTCTACATTCTCACAAACACTTGTTTTGGGTCAGTTTTCCTAATTTTAGTGTTTCAAGTGGGAGTTCTGTGGTATCACTTTGTGTTTTTAAATTTGTACTTTACTGATGACTAGGGATCTTGAACATTTCTTCTTGTGTTTACTTGGTATTACTAAATCTTTTTTGAGGTGGCCATTCAAATATTTGATCTATTTTTATCACTGAGTTTTGGAATATTTTTATGTACTCCGGATTCAGATTCTTTTCCAGCTGTTTGTAGATACCGTCTCCTTTGTGGCTTGACTTTTCATTGCCTTAACAACTGGTTTTGAAGAGAAGTTTGTAATTTTGGTGAAGTTTCACTTATTGATTGTTATATAGTTCCTTTTTTCCTAAGAGATCTTTTTGTTATATAAAAATCACTAGTCTTTTCCACTGTTTCCTAGAAAATCGTTATGTCCTAGCTCTTACAAATAGAGATATGATTCATTTCAAGTAAAGTATTGTATATGGTATGAGGTAGGGATCTAGATTCACTATTTTTCATTATTCTGTATGTAGAAAAAAAATTACTCTAGCATTATTTCTTGAAAAAACTTTTCTCACCCCATTGAAAACCGCCTTTGTCAAGAAGTAATTGGCAGTATATAGATGACAGCTTTTCTAGACTTTCAATTTTGCACTCGTGCGACACTGTCGAGATTACTCCAGTTTAGTTTTGGGTTGTCCATGAAGTTCATTTTGGTTTTTCATAATATTGTGTGTAAAAATTGAATGAACTTTCTGGCCAACGTATAGTAAGTCTTGAAATCTGCTAGTGTAGTTCCTCCAAGTTTGTTTTCTGTTGCAGAATTATTTGTTCTAGGATTTGCATTTACATATAAATTTTAGAATTATCCTGTCAATCCCTACCCAATAAAGTCTGAGATTTTGATTGGGATTGTGTTGAATTGTCAAATTATAGAGAATTGACTTGAAGCAATAATGTGCTTTTCAATCTATGATTTTTATGGTATATCTCTGATTTTTAAAAAATATCCTATTATATTTCTCTCAGCAATGTGTTGTGTTTTCATTAGAAAAAATTTAAAATATTTTTCAAATTTTATGTTCTAATTCTATTACTTACAGTTTAATTGCGTTAGTTTTGAAGTTTAAATCATCACTTAGTAGTAGTACATAGCAGTAAAATAGAAGTTTTAACAGTAATCTTAAACCTTCCAACTTTGAATTTTTTCATGGATTCTTCACGCATTTCTTTTTTCCCCCAATTTTGAGATAAAGTGGCAATTCAAANTTAATTGCGTTAGTTTTGAAATTTAAATCATCACTTAGTAGTAGTACATAGCAGTAAAATAGAAGTTTTAATAGTAATCTTAAACCTTCCAACTTTGAATTTTTTCATGGATTCTTCACGCATTTCTTTTTTCCCCCAATTTTGAGATAAAGTGGCAATTCAAAATTTTTTAAATTTAAGGTTTACAATTTGATGATTTGATACCATGTATACATTGTGAAATAACCATGACACTGTCTTTATTTTATGTCAGCTTTTCCCAGCTGGATGTTCCAAAATCAATGCATTCTACATCCTTTCTCATTCCCACTTTGAAGATTCATTTCGTGTATTAGCCTCTTAAAATCTCAAGTTCCACACAAACATAGTTTATTAAAACCTTATTTTCCAAATGTATTTGCAAAACATTTTTGAGGAACAACTTTTAATATTGCCCAAACTGTAGTAACATTTTCTAAAATTGCTGCCTTAGGTCATTTGATCAAAAGATTGGCATCAAAAATTGGATGTTTGGGGGAAATTAACACAGTGGCTGTGAATAGAATGGATTGAAGGCAGGAGATCTCACCAGCTAGAAGGCCATTGAGATGGCTATTGCAATAAGCCAGACAGGAGGAAATGAGAGCCCAGAGAGGTATAAAGAAGGAACTGATGAAATGCCTTGCTGATTTCCTTTTGCCTGAAATGCCCTGTTCTGTACTTTCCAACATGGAATTTAAAGAACTTTTTTTGATTGAATGAGTTTAACAGCAAGGACATGGTGGAAGCATTTACTGCTTAACAAAATTATAATTGCTATTTTCTGCCTTGTTTCTGCAGTCCTCTAGCCTTCTTTATTTAAATTGACATGCAACTTATTACCAACATAATAGTCAATTTAAATGTATGTAATAATTTGTTAATATTAAGAATCAGTGTTGGTAAACTCGGTCTTCATTTCCCATTCCTAAAAATTATCTCTTTTTTTTTCAATTCAATTTGCTTCTCTGACAATAATGGTCCATATATGTGTGGGACTGTTTCTGACCTTCNCATAATAGTCAATTTAAATGTATGTAATAATTTGTTAATATTAAGAATCAGTGTTGGTAAACTCGTTCTTCATTTCCCATTCCTAAAAATTATCTCTTTTTTTTTCAATTCAATTTGCTTCTCTGACAATAATGGTCCATATATGTGTGGGACTGTTTCTGACCTTCCATTTTGTTCCATTGATCTTTTTGTCTATCTTTATACCAATGTCACACTGTCTTGTATGTTGTAGTTTTAGAAGTTGGGTAGCATTAGTCCTCCAATTACTTCAAGCTTATTTGCTATTCTAGGTTTTTTGCATTTCTTTATAAGTCCTAGGATTAATTTGCCAATCTCTACAAAATTACCTCTTCAGTTTTGATTAGGATTATGTAAAATTGATAGATCAGTTTTGTAAGAACTGGCATCTTAAATTACTGAATCTTCCTTCATCCATAGAACGTATTTCTCTCTACTAGGTCTATTGCTTCTCAG
>SJYV01030842.1:16927-56645 GCA_006410875.1 Neotragus pygmaeus
GCCATCTCCTGTTTGACCACTTCCAATTTGCCTTGATTCAGGGACCTGACATTCCAGGTTCCTCTGCAATATTGCTGTTTACAGCATTGGACCTTGCTTCTATCACCAGTCACATCCACAAGTGGATATTGTTTTTACTTTGGCTCCATTCCTTCATTCTTCCTGGGGTTATTTCTCCACTGATCTCCAGTAGCATGTTGGGCACCTACTGACCTGGGGAGTTCCTCTTTCAGTATCCTCTCATTTTGCCTTTTCATATTGTTCATGGGGTTCTCAAGGCAAAATTACTGAGTGGTTTGCCATTCCCTTCTCCAGTGGACCACATTCTGTCTGTGTTATTTACGTGGAGCCAAAGTATGGTGAAGGTAATGAAGATAATGGTGACCTCCTTCAAAAGGTCTTATGCATGCACTTCTACATTCAGTGCGCCTATCCCTGCAGTAGGCCACTGCTGACCCAAGCCTCTGCAGAGACTCCTGAACACTTACGGGCAAGTCTTGGTCAGTCTCTTGTGGGGTCACTGTTCCTTTCTCCTGTGTCCTGATGCACACAAAGTTCTGTTGGTGTCCACCAAACGTTTGTTTTCCAGTCCTGTGTGAGTTCTGACGGCTCTATGGTGGGGTTAATGGCAACCTCCTCCAAAAGGGCTTATGCCATACCCAGGTCTGCTGCATCCAGAGCCCCTGCCTCTGTGGCAGTCCACTGCTGACCCATACCTCTGCAAGAGACACTCAAACACAGTTCTGTCTCAGTCTCTGGGGTCTCTGGGTCCTGGTGTACACAATTTTGGGCCCTCTGAGCATTTCTGGCGGGTATGAGTTTGATTCGAAATGCGATTTTGCCCCTCCTACCATCTTGCTGGGGCTTCTCCTTTGTTCCTGGATGTGTGGCATCTCCTCAGATACTTGGAATAGAGATGTTAGCTATTTCCACTAGCAGTGAGTCAAATGGATTCCAAAGTGAGCTTAACAAATTGTAATCTGGAAATCATAGGAAGGGTTGTGCTTACCTTTATCTTCATCATCTTCATCATTTTTCCATAACAACCCTGAAATTTGTGTATTTTCAAGATATTTCACCAGATACACCTACAATCCGTCCAGGTAGATAAACCACTCAAATGAAGCCTCAACATGATGGCTGGTACATTCAGGTGAGGAAAAGTCAGTTTTTGACTTGAAAGGACAACTAAAGATGATCCATTATAAATCCTTTGTTTCTAGGGGACTTACATTTTCTCAAGCTCTGTCAGCCTGGGGATAAAAAGGGGTTTGAATAGAAGCACTTGAAGAGCATTCTCCTGCTTTGTCCCACCAGCCGCATACACAGGCTTCCTCTCAGGGGCCCCAGCTCCTGCCTGGAGTCCTGGGTGTCATGGTGCTTCTCCACCTGGATGGCTGTGTTTCCGTCTCTGACCACCAAGGTGGCTGACCATGCCCATAGGCTGCGGAGGCTCTTTCTGAACCCCCCGAGACCACCCTCAGCTCCTGTCCATGCATGTCAGGTGTCTCCTGTTAGATGGTGTCCAGCCCCAGGAGCTGGGACCTCACTCGGACTTGCCTTGGTCTCCTCTTCCTGGATGACATGGAGGACAGGACAGAGCAGCAGTCCCTGGCCCTGGGTCTCCCACAGCCTTGCCTTTCCCACACACTTGACTTCACCTCCCACCCTGGGACCCAGAACAGAGATGTGAGGATGTGGGGTCTGATCAGATGACAAGCCCCTGACAAATGCAGTGCTTGAGGCCAAAGGGCCTTTCTGCTGCAGCCTTGAACCAGCAGCCTTCAGATTTGACCCTTTGGTTGTTTTTCCCCGCAGGCTTCTGGTCCTTGATGCAAACAGACACCTGGAGGCATCTCTCCGGGCTGGTGCCTCCTGGTGGTTGAGGGTCAGGATGAGCAGAACTGGATTCCTTCCCTCCCTTGCTCTCTTTCCTTCTTTCTCTTTTCTTCACTCTTTCTTATGGATTTTATATCCTTAAGCTGCTGCTGCTGCTGCTGCTNATTTGTGTGTTTTTTTTAGATCTTTAAAAATTGAGGTATAGTTGATTTACAGTGTTTTAGGTAGGTATGCAGCAAAGTGATTGTTAGTATATTTATCTATTTCAAATTTCTTTCCACTGTAATTGATTATAAGGTATTAAATACAGTTCTCTGTGCCATACAGTAGGTCCTCACTGTTTATTTTATCTATAGTAATGTGCATCTATTAGTCTCAAATTCCCAATTTCTTTTTCCCCTGCTTCTGTAACCAGAAGTCTGTTCTCTAGGTCTGTGAGTCTGTTTCTGTTTTGTAAAATAAGTTTACTGCTAAGTCACTTCAGTCGTGTCCGACTCTGTGCGACCCCATAGATGGCAGCCCACCAGGCTCCCCTGTCCCTGGGATTCTCCAGGCAAGAACACTGGAGTGGGTTGCCATTTCCTTCTCCAATGCATGAAAGTGAAAAGTGAAAGTAAAGTCAGTCATGTCCTACTCTTCGCCACCCCATGGACTGCAGTCCACCAGGCTCCTCCATCCATGAGTTTTCTAGGCAAGAGTAGTGGAGTGGATTGCCATTGCCTTCTCCAAAATAAGTTTATATGTATCATATTTCAGATTCTACATGTAAGTGGTANCATGTCCTACTCTTCGCCACCCCATGGACTGCAGTCCACCAGGCTCCTCCATCCATGAGTTTTCTAGGCAAGAGTAGTGGAGTGGATTGCCATTGCCTTCTCCAAAATAAGTTTATATGTATCATATTTCAGATTCTACATGTAAGTGGTATCATGTGGTATTTGTCTTTATCTTACTTCAATTAGTATAATCTGTTGGTCTAGCCATGTTACTGCAAATGGCATTATTTCATTCTTTTTTATGGCTCAATAACACTGTATTGTATTTAATTGTGTTCTTAATTGCCTGAAGTTTAAGATGGGCTTTCCCCCTTAGTTTTCAAAATGCCAGAGTCAATTTGCCCTTCACAATAAAGTTTGTTGGACTTTCCACTGCACACTATAGAACTATTTTTATTTCTCTAGAAATATAGTAATTTGTCTATATTTGCAAAATCACTGTAGCAAATCTCTTTCNTATTGTATTTAATTGTGTTCTTAATTGCCTGAAGTTTAAGATGGGCTTTCCCCCTTAGTTTTCAAAATGCCAGAGTCAATTTACCCCTCACAATAAAGTTTGTTGGACTTTCCACTGCATACTATAGAACTATTTTTATTTCTCTAGAAATATAGTAATTTGTCTATATTTGCAAAATCACTGTAGCAGATCTCTTTCCTTCTAAAATTATAATCTTACTTACCTTGCTGAAATCCACAGGGTTGAGGAGTGAGTTGGAGGGTGGGTTTTTCTTCTCTTCTGTGGCTATTTTTAAGAAAGGGAGAGAACTTCATGGAGCCCCAACATAAACTGTCAGCATGTGCACAAAAGTTCAGTTTCATGTGCATCACTGTATTTTACATTTCTTCTAGTTTAGCAATGTCTCTTCATCTTCAGAGCATGGTTTTATTGTTTATTTCAAACTCTCTGGTATATAGGCAATAATTTATAACTTAGTACATTACAATAAAATTTTATCTGAGAAATAGCTCTCTATATAGATGGGGGAGGGGAATGAGTAAATCTAGCAATGATAGAAATTACTTTTACATATGAAATGAAAGTGTGATCTTAACATTAGCACTGCTGCCACTGCTGCTGCTAAGTCGCTTCAGTCGTGTCCGACTCTGTGCGACCCCACAGACAGCAGCCCATTGGGATCNGCTGCAATTCATGGGGTCGCAAAGAGTCGGACACGACTGAGCGACTGAACTGAACTGAACTGAATTATGATTTCCAGTACTTGTTACCAGACTATTTCCAAACTTGGTTTTGTCTTTATATCTTTTCTTCTTGGGAACTTTTTTTTCCAGATTGCCTGTTTCCTAGGGGAATGATTCTGTCAGTAGTTGGAAAGATCATGTTAGGGTGTGGCATGGTCTGGCCTTACAGGGATACAGACTGACCAGAAGTCTGAGAGTCACCCTTAGTTCCTTCCTGTCCCTCATGTCACCCTACCCTCATTGTAATTGCTCACCAGGGTGTGCTGATTTTAGATGTTTCTTCAATCTATAGCCTCCTCTCCATCCTTTTTGTGCTGTGCTTGGCCTCTCAGTTGTGTCTGACTCTTTGCGACCCCATGGACTATAGCCTGCCAGGCTCTTCCACCCCTGACCTTTGTTCTGATCTTCTTTTGCTTGTACTGTGCAATAGCTTCCTGACTGCAGCCTGATTCTTTTCGGATTCATTCTCATTTCCTCATCACTGCCCTACCTAATATCTTCAACATCACTGCCATCATGCAGAGTAAATTGTGCTCTTCACTGGGACATATAAAGACTTCCATTGGCTAGCCCTGGCCTAACCTCAGCCTCATTTTGCTCCAGAACCTACCTCTGGCTAATAACACTGAATGGATACATCTACTCCCAACACACACTTTGCTGCTTCTCACACTAGGCCTTGATCCCTGTGGTTCTTCATGTTCAAAATGTTCATACTCAAACCTGCCTTCCCCAACTAACTCCTGTTTATTCTCACATCTCTATCTTATGTGTCAACTTCAACAAGAAGCTATCTGGAGTTCTGCAGACTGGCATAGGTGTGCTATTTGCATTTCCATAATTCCATTCTTAAAATTACAGTTTTTCTTCCTATCTTCTTCTCTGCATTCCTTTCTCTCCCACCAAATACCTTTATCTCTTTCAATCCCACCTTGTTTTGAAAGCAGATCATCAAAACTTTTTAAGATAAAGGATTATTCTTCCCTTTATTAGATGTTACCTTTTATTAGTCTGAATGCAGATTACCTTGAATATGTATCCTTGCTTTCTTGTATGGAGCCAGCATTTGGATCCCCACTCTAAATGCAGGACACAGATCTTAAGTGACTTTCCGAGGTCAGCAAGTTATAGTGGCTGGCCCAGGTCTGAACTACCCTGGCTCTAACCTGTATACTTAGCCTGTACATCTAATACTTTGGGGATAGAATTTGTTTGAAGTGAATTAAATAACCTTAACTTAGCTTCGAACACAGTTTAGAGTACTCTAAGTATAACTGTCTCTACTATAATGATATATAATGATAACCAAACTGGCCCTTTGTCATGTCAGACTCACACACAGAATCTATAGCATACCATATTCCAGTGCATCTAGCCTTTGTGGATTCTTGTCCGGAGAATCCCATGGACAGAGGAGCCTGGCAGACTACAGTCAATGGAGTCGCACAGAGACAAACATGATTGAGTAACTAAGCACACTAAGGGGAATGGCTCTTCAAAGCTACTCATCCACTCCTCAGCCTCCCACTGGTAGGCCTTTGTTCTTAAACTTTGAGTTCTTAACTCTACACATACTGCTGCCCCACCCCCACCCCACCAGATTTCAGACCTCTTGGATTCTCTCTTTTTGGCCTTCTCACATCTAGCTTGATGACAAGCCTTTTGCACTGCTTGCCCTTCATTCAGCTGTATGGGGGAGGAGGTGGGGAGTGCTCAATTGGGGATAGAAATGGATTTAAAGTCTGAAGGTAAATAAAGGAGAAAAGAGAAAGCAGCCCTCTGTGAGATCTGGACTGAAGAAGGAATAACTAGAACACTGGCCAGCAAATTGGCCCACAGACCAAGTCCCACCTACCACCTGTTTTTATAAATAGCTTGATTGAAACCTAGCCATTTCCCTTCATTTATGGATAGTCTATAGTTGCTTTCATAGGGCAGAGATGAGTAGTTGCAACAGAGGTGATATGGCCAACAAAATCTAGAATATACACTATTTGGCCCTTAATAGAAAAAGTTTGCCACCCCCTGTTCTAGAAGACAATAACATCTTTCATAATGACAGTTAACTATATAACTATGAGATATATATATATCCTTTGCATATATGTATGGATATATATATCTGTTGTATATATATATGCTATGTGTATATATCCTTTTTATTATTGTGCTAGAAGAATCTCTGTCTCTTTGGTCATTTGAATTTTGTTACTTGAGGTAACTTTCTGCTACCCTGACCAGAATCTGTGGCCATTAAAAGGCATGTACAGGAGACTTCCCTGGTGGTTCAGTGGTTAAGAATCTGCCTTCCAGTGCATGGAATGTGTATTTGATCCCTGCTCAGGGAACTAAGATCCCACATGCTGTGGGGCAACCAAGCCTGTACACCTAAACTAAGATCCAGCACAGCCAAAATCAAATAAATAAAATATTGGTGGGAAGAGGGGAAGCACAGAGACTGGGTTAAGCCCCCTTCGTCTGTAATCTGATGTACCCAGCTCAATCCACTGTAACCGATTTTTAATCTGTAAGATTTTAGTTTGGGTAAAAACAGACAACTTTGGCAATTAGATTTCATTTAGATAGACAGCTCTGATTCATTGGTGACTGCGTGAACTCCATTTTGGGAAGGATTATAAAGTTCCAGGGGTCTTAGCACAAAGCAGTACTGTGATTGATTGGTGATGTCTGTCAGGCTAGGACCTCCTCCTTGAAGCTGTAGAGAGTCAAAAGTCTTGAATGACAGTAGTTCAGTCCACCACAACCTAGATTCCAATCTGAAGGTCACTAAAGGAGAATCTCTACAAGCCACAATCATCATATTTGTAGATTAGCAAGGAGCTGCAAGGGCTTCGAATGGCTCAAGCTGTGAAGAATCCTCCTGCAGTGCAGGAGAGCAGAAGATACAGGTTTGACTGGGTTGGGAAGATCCCCTGGAGAAGGAAATGGCAACTCACTCCAGTATTCTTGCCTGAGAAATCCCATAGACAGAGGAGCCTGGCATGCTACAATCCATGCAATTGCAGAGTCAGACACAACTCAGCAATGGAGCACATCCACACATGAGGAGCTGTAAATGGCAGATTATTGATTTATTAAGAAAAAGATGATGCAGTGAAAATGCTACACTCAATATGCCAGCAAATTTGGAAAACTCAGCAGCTGCCACAGGACTGGAAAAGGTCAGTTTTCATTCCAGTCCCTAAGAAATGCCAAAGAGTCCTCAAACTACCGCACAATTGCACTCATCTCACACGCTAGCATAGTAATGCTCAAAATTCTCCAAGCCAGACTTNAATGAAAAAAGTAACCATATCTAATAGTTGGAGAATACCACAAATTGAAATAGCTATTTTAGATTTCTATTATCTAATAAGATATTTATTTGATATTGAATAACTCACTTATGATTGAGTAAAGACTTACCTTATTCTTACCTGGCATGTAGCTGTCTTAACATCTATAATTTATCTACTTGGTTTTGTTTCATTTCCCATATTATCTCTTTCCTTATTCTTTCCTAGAATTCTCCTTTACCTTTACATTTTTGAGCACCTAATGGTGCTCTATTTTAGCTAATGCACTATTCTATCTTCGCAGTAATCTTGACAAGTCAGGAATTTCTGATGCTGAAAATAATTAATCTCTCTGTGATAAATACAAGATTTCATTAGAAGCTAGAGAATAAGTCTAGAGGGAAAAGATTTCAATGTCATGGTGAGAATAGTTGTTTGTTTTTTTTTTCCTGATTCTAAGACTAGTTGGATTTTTCTTTTGAATAACAAAGACCACACAATACGAGATTCATTGTACTATACAAATGATTCTGCCACTTAATTTGATTTTTATTTTACTTCTTAAACAATGTTTAAATCCTAAATAATTAAATCAAACCTAAATGCAAAGTTTGAGCTTATCCACTAATGCATATTCTCTACAGTAACCATCATCCTTTTATCATGGATGTAAAATTAGATGATTTTTTTTCTCTAGTTTAATGTGAATATTTAGTACATCATTTGTGAATGATCAGTATTCATGGAAAAAGTCCACCTTTTAAAATTGAACAGCTTCCTAAATTGGTACTATTAATTGTTGCTTTAGAACAACTCTTCTCAGGAAAAAAAAAAAAAAAAAACAAAGTTAATCAGTGTGTAACTGTATAATTTTATCAATGAAATCAGTTGAGACAGCTGCTTAAATTTCTAGAATCTTTGCTTTTTGAAGATAAAACATTTCTGAATTGCCAAAGTTCAGCTTTATGCCAAGACGAGAAAGTGCTAAAATTAAATGTCATTTTCATTTTAAACCATTGAAAGGAAAAGCCAGCTCTTATTGAGTGAATTAAACAAAAGACTTTGACATCAAAAGATCACTTAAGAAAAATGCCCAAACAAAAGCCCCTGCCATGTGATTCAGTAAATCCTTGTAGTTTTAATGTTATGTGGGATTTGTTGCACCTTACATAAAATGGAGTAAAGAGAGCTTGAGGTGTAGGTATCTTTATTCAAAAGCATATCTTTGAAAACAACCACATCTTTGCCAAACATACATTCTCACAGACTTTCAAGCTTGCACAGATCTGGGCTAGTCGATCAAGCTATAACTCACAGAGACCTGTGATTTGGCTTGACTGTGCAGCGGGTGGGCTTACAGCTCAGTCATGTCCATTTCTTTGCTACCCCATGGACTGTGGTCCGCCAGGCTCCTCTGTCCAGGGGATTTCCCAGGCAAGAATACAGCAATGAGTTGCCATTTCCTTCTCCAGGGGATCTTTCCAACCCAAGGCTCGAACCCAGGTTTCCTGCATTGTAGTCAGTCAGTCAGTTCAGTCACTTAGTCATGTCTGACTCTTTGTGACCCCATAGAGTGCAGCATACCAGGCCTCCCTGTCCATCACCAAATCCCGAAGTTCACTCAAACTCATATCCATTGAGTCAGTGATGCCATCCAACCACCTCATCCTCTGTTGTTCCCTTCTCCTCCTCCCCTCAATCTTTCCCAGCATCAGGGTCTTTTCAAATGAGTCAGTTCTTCACACCAGGTGGCCAAAATATTTGAGTTTCAGCATCAGTCCTTCCAATGAATATTCAGGACTGATTTCCTTTAGGATGGACTGGTTGGATCTCCTTGCAGTCCAAGGGACTCTCAAGAGTCTTCTCCAACACCACAGTTCAAAAACATCAATTCTCCTGCATTGCAGGCGGATTCTTTATCGTCCGAGTGATTCTGCAAAAAGGAGGAGCTACTGCTGGAGCATAGTTGCTCATCAACCAGCTTTCTATGTCCAGATTAACAACGCTGTGTCCATGACAATTCAATCAGCGCAGTGTCCTTTGAGATTAAGGAATGAAGAAGCAGGCTGTGTCACTTTAACATTCTTTGCCCTGTGCCTTCCCTCTTAGTGAGAATCTCATATCTGAGAATCACTGAATAGAACTAAATTATCAAATAGCCTCAAAAAAATGTAAAATCACACCGAAATCATTAAAAAATCCTGGTTGTTTAATCTCTAACTGAGTGATTCTTAACTTTAAACCAGAAGAATGGAATTCAAGAAACAGAAAAAGATACACTATCATCTGTTCCCTAAATTCTAAAAGTTTGCTCTCATATTAAAATAATTAGGCAATAATTTATTTTTATATTAATAAGATATAAGAATTGTCCATTATATCAATTCTTCATCTGTTGCATCCTTTAAGATTGTCTTGTTCGCCTTTGGAGGACATTGGCCATCAATTTGTTCATTGTCCTTAGAATCAGTGTTGAATAGCAGAAATTTCAGGGAAATGCAAAATAAGAAAATCTAGGAGAAGGCAATGTCACCCCACTCCAGTACTCTTGCTTGGAAAATCCCATGGATGGAGAAGCCTGGTGGGCTGCAGTCCATGGGGCCGCTAAGAGTCAACATGACTGAGAGACTTCACTTTCACTTTTCACTTTCATGCATTGGAGAAGGCAATGGCAACCCATTCCAGTGTTCTTGTCTAGAGAATCCCAGGGATGGGGGAGCCTGGTGGGCTGCCATCTACGGGGTCGCACAGTCGTACACTACTGAAGCGACTTAGCAGCAGCAGCAGTAGCAGACTCTTATCCTGACTCATGCTTACAAGTGGTATAACCATTTACAAGACAATCAATTCCCTTGGACCTCACTTTTCTCATTTGAAAAAGAAGCACACTGGACTGTGTAGTTTCTACCACCAAATGTCCATAAATTTCTGACGATATTCTCTCTGGTATGGAACATGTCTGTCATTTCCCTATTGTCTCTCAGCTCCACACCTACCACTCTATACCTTTGCTCTATGATACTCCAGCCTGGCACTCTGCAAACCACATTTCTCTTGTGGTTTCCAGTTTCTAGTTAGATTTCTGGTTTCTTTCTAGTTAGATTCTCTCGATAGGAGGCACTGAAGCCAGACAGCAAGGCTCTTTGTTTTTTGCTCCTTGAACAATGTCAAACTGTTGTACGTTGCCTAGCAGTTGGTTCTGATCTCCAGCTTCTTTAAAAACTCACTTCTTTTACAGCCCTCTAAGTTTACTCATTGTCTAATATTAAATTATTCACTATAGTTTCCAGTTTTTTGTCTGGACCTATACTAATACTTGGGCTTCCCTAGGAGCTCAGCATTGCAGAATCCACCTGCAATATAGGAGATGTGGGTTCAATCCCTGGGTCAGGAAGATCCCCCCAGAGGAGGAAATGGCAACCCACATCAGTATTCTTGCCTGGAGAATTCCATGGACAGAGGAGCCTGGCAGGCTACAGTCCATGGGGTTGCAAGAGTTGGAAACAACTTAGCAACTATACACAACAAATATTAATATTTAGGTTAAAGCGGCACTGAATAGAACTATATTTTTCAAAAGGATAAGACTCATGTTTATCTTCTTTACCTTGTCCACTGCTGTACTCATGATCTGAAACACAGTAAGCTCTCAATACATACTGAGTCAGCTGGACTTTCATAGATGAGTGACCTTGATTCAAGTCCTAGGCTTTTCAGTTAAAAGTTCTGTGATGCTGAGAAACTCTAACACATGTGATCATCAATTATATAATCTAAAAAAACAGAAAAATTACAAACTGTTCTTTGTAATTCTTGGTTATCTTCATAAACCTGACTTAGCTTAGCTTTTCCTATATACTTTTGTTTGCCCAATATCCAGCAGATTCTCTGGCTCATGGTTGGTATTCAGTAAATTTGTGTTAAATAAATGATGAATGAAGGATGCAGATAATAAAAATATTTTTTATGATTGATCAGAGCATGGGGAGTGTTCAAAAAATTTTGACTATATCATCTTATTACTTCTGTAAGTTGCAGAATTCCCCAATGCATAGATGGTATGTAAGGACCATGTTTCTATAGCTCTGTGTTCTCAATATGTAGCATAGCACCCAGGCCTATGGATACTCTTGGAGAGTTGAATAAATCATGTTACTACATATCCTCAACTATGGTAAATACTGTTTCACCTTACTCCTGGTTTCAGTAATCTCCTCTATTTATTACTATAGCTGCATTCTGTATGGACATGTTAAATTTTTAAGAACTTAGGACTCAAAACATCTCCACATTAATTACTAGTTGTTAACTTCTCTTCTCCACAACTTTCTCATATATAAATGAAGACTATATTAGTACTGTTGTCATAGAGTTCTGCAGATTAAATAAAGTACTACATCAAAAGCTCTGTGGGCAATGCTAAATATAGTAATCACTCAATACTAGCAATTGTTCTAGAATCATTTATTCAAATCTGCCAAAATCTTATTTCTGAGCTCTCTATTATTGATAAAACAATACTTATAAATAATTTGGAACATCCACTGGGTGCCGTTAATTTTTCTAGTGAATGTAAAAAATTTGTGTCACAGTCTAGTAGAAATCCAAACCAGAAACTTGGCAGCTTTTCTGCCTCTCACTTTGTACATCTACCTGGTCACTAAGGGTTACACAAATGAACCAAAAGATGACCTCTGTGCCTTGAGCCCCACATTGTTAATTTCTTCACTGCAGGCTGAGATGTGTTAGCTCAAAAGCCTGCCAAAACCAAACTCATTTTCATAACTCCAGTTATTAAAAAAAATAAAAATAGCCCGTTCAAGCAGTCAGCCACCAAATCTCTCTATTTCTTTTCTTTTATAACCTCTCTAGAAAGAAAGTGAAAGTGAAGTCACTCAGTCGTGTGAGTGACCGTCTTTGCAACCCATCTGGACTGTAGCCTACAAGGCTCCTTCGCCCATGGGATTCTCCAGGCAAAGAATACTGGAGTGGATTGCCGTTTCCTTCTCCAGGGGATCTTCACAACCCAGGGCTTGAACCTGGGTCTCCAGCATTGTAGGCAGATGCTTTACCATCTGAAAAACCAGGGAAGTCCTAACCTCCCTAGAATCCACGTTTTCTTTTTCATCCTGGCCACAATTGCTACGGTTCAGGTCTCATCACCTTTAACCTTAACTTTGATACACACTGTGTGTGTATGTTAGTCTCTCAGTTGTGTCCAGCCCTTTATGACCCCATGTACTGCAGCCTGCCAGGCTCCTCTGTCCATGGAATTCTCCAGGCAAGAGTACTGGAGTGGGTGGCCTTTCCCTTTTCCAGGGGATCTTCCTGACCCAGGGAATGAACCCAGGTTTCCTGCACTGCAGGAATATTCTTTATCATCTGAGCCACCAGGGGAGCTATTTATACATGCTAATATTTATATAAAATAGGTAACAAAGAAGGACCTACTATTATAGCACAGGGAACTCTTCTCAATACTCTGTAATGACCTATATGGGAAAATAATCTAAAACAAGAGTGGAAACATGTATACGTGTAACCAATTCACTTTGCTGTATAGCAGAGATTAACACAATATTTTATTTTATTTTATTTTTTTATAATTAAATTTATTTATTTATTTATTTTTATATTTAACTTTACAATACTCTATTGGGTTTGCCATACATCGACACAAATCCACCACAGGTGCACACAAGCTCCCAANTTTATCACAACTCTAAGATACATGCATTTCCTTCCTTTTTACAAATAATGCAACTAAGATACAAAGAGGAAAAATACAACCCACAGCCAGTTAAAAACAAATTCAGGACCAGGTGCAGGAATACCTGTTTGAGAGTTGAAGCTTTCTCCAGTTTTGTGCCAGATAGTCTACAAGCATATAAGTAACTTCTAAAATCTTCAAGGAAAAGAGAAATAAGAGGGGGAAATGGCTTAAAGAATCAGGAGCATTGAAGTTATTTTCAAAGCCAAAAGAGAGACACAAATGGAGAGAACAAACATGTGGAGACCAAGGGTGGAAAGGGTTGGCGGTGGGATGGACTGGGAGATTGGGAAGGCATACATACACTGAAAATGCAAAGTGAGTGTTAGTCTCTCAGTTGTGTCTGACTCTTTGTGACCACCAGCCATTGCAGGTGGATTCTTTACCATCTGAGCCACAAGAGAAGCCCATATATTCACTACTATGTATAAAATAGATTAACAATCCACCTGCCAATGGGTTTGATTCCTGGGTCAGGAAGATCCTCTGAAGAAGAAAATGGAAACTCACTCCATCAGTGTTGCTTAGAAATTCTATGGACAGAGGAGCCTGGCAGGCTACAGTCCATGGGGTCATAAAAGAGTCAGACATGATATAACAACTCAACAACAACAATCTTGTATTAAGCAACAGAGTAAATACAATTGCAATACTTCCTCCCCTTTCCTAATGTGGGACTACCTACTGCTGCTGCTGCTGCTAAGTTGCTTCAGTGGTGTCCGACTCTGTGCGACCCCATAGACAGCAGCCCACCAGGCTCCACCGTCCCTGGGATTCTCCAGGCAAGAACACTGGAGTGGGTGGGACTACCTACAATATCATTATAAAAAGATGGTCAAACAGTCTCAGTCCAGGAAATTGTGTTCAATTTTTAAGCAGATAGTAGCTATTGGGAACTTCAGTTCAGTCACTCAGTCATGTCCCCAACTCTTTGTGACCCCATGAATCGCAGCACGCCAGGCCTCCCTGTCCATCACCAATTCCTGGAGTTCACCCAAACTCACGTCCATCAAGTCAGTGATGCCATCCAGCCATCTCATCCTCTGTTGTCCCCTTCTCCTCCTGCCCCCAATCCCTCCCAGCATCAGAGTCTTTTCCAATGAGTCAACTCTTCTCACGAGGTGGCCAAAGTACTGGAGTTTCAGCTTTAGCATCATTCCTTCCAAAGAACACCCAAGACTGATCTCCTTTAGAATGAACTGGTTGGATCTCCTTGCAGTCCAAGGGACTCTCAAGAATCTTCTCCAACACCACAGTTCAAAAGCAGCAATTCTTACCCCTTTTCAAATGGCATAGCCTCCTTCCACTAAGATAAAAGTGGCTTAGAAATTTAAAGAGAACTTTGCAGTTTAAAAGAAAAATGTAGAAGGTAAAAACCTTTCTCAAATTGTGGATCGTACATATGGTTGGAAATACTCGGGTCATGAGTTCTCTAAATGCTCATAGTTTACTATTGACTACTTATTTAGTGTCCCAGGGAGTGGAGTACACACTGTCTCTCCGCCATCCTTGGAGGGATCCCTCAGGGGACTAAGAGTCAGTTCTTAAAAAAGAAAGTATGTTTTTTGCAAGTAGCTATAGAGAATTGTAGGCACCCTGAGGGGGAAAAAAAAAGAATAATAGAGCCTCTAAATGAGATAATCTGGAAGTTTACTATACTACTACAATTTTAAAAAATGTATCTGTAAGATATTTAACATTTTACTCTGTGAACAAAGATTACATGCTCATAGAGCATTGTTTTAAATGTTGATGCAACAATTAAACAAGCAACAACAAAAAATCTCATTCCAAGCTAAAGAGAACAGTTTCAAAAATTTCCCAAAGTTGCTAACTAACCACATTCTCTGACCATAGTAACATAACACTAGAATATAAATTGTGTGTTAGTCACTCAGTCATGTCTGACTCTGTGACTCCATGGACTCCTCTGTCCATAGGATTCTCATGGCAAGAATACTGGAGTGGATTGCCATTTCCTTCTCCAAGAATATACATTTAAGTTTAATTAAAAAGTAATTACCTAAACTTTAAAATACAATTTTCTTGATTGCGGAAAAAAGATAATTTCCAAATTACACAAACCAACTACTCATTTTGTTTTAGAACATTGCATGTAAAAATTTATGAGATGCAGTTGAGAGTATTTGGGCAGTGACAGACATAAAGTTTAATAGTAAATTGTTAGTAATACCATCTAATTTGAGCTTTCCACAGTGATGGAAATGTTCTCTTTACTGTTCCATGTGGTAGCCACTAGAAATACATATTACTGAGTATTTGAAATATGACTAATGTAACTGAAGAACTGAATTTTATGAGGAAAACACACAGTGAAAATGCTTATTTTATTCAACATGAAATAATAAGCACTCAGCTCCAAAAGTTTTTTTTTTAAGTCATCAACATTTTAAATTAAAAATTACTTAAACTTAGAAGTACATTAGAATTTGTAAGTAAATCCAAATTCAGGCAAGATATTTCAGAAAAAGAGAAGATACAGCTGAAGTCACACATCAAGAATAACATTAAATTCAGTGAAACTTTTTAAAGGATAAAAGGAAAATTTTGTCTAATATACTGGGAACTTTTCAATAAATGTGGCAGTTGTCTTTCAGTGCTGTGCTGTGCTGTTGTTTCAGTCACGTCCAACTCTGTGTGACCCTGTGAACTGTAGCCCGCCAGGCTCCTGGGTCCCTGGGATTTTCCAGGCAAGGATACTGGAGCGGATTGCCATTCCGTTACTCCAGGGGATCTTCCTGACCCAGGGATTGAACAAGCAAGCCTTAGGTCTAACGTGCATTGGCTGGCGGGTTCTTTGTCATTAGTGCCACTTGGGAAGCCCAGCTGAAGGCAATTGTCTAGGAAAGTATAAATTATGAAAGTTGACTTGACAATGTATTTGTATCAATTAACCATTTAAATGCTAAAACAGGTACCAGACCAAAATTTTTGAATAGTTTGTTTAGGTATGTAGCGAGTCCCATAGCATTAACAAAGATTAAATCTTCCTAGAACTAATTTTGAAAGCTAAAAATTGTTTGATACGCACTCTTAACATACTATACAAAAAATAAACTACTATATTTAATGTAAGGCATAGGGGGAACATTCCTGAAAAAAAATCTCAGGATTTCATATAGCACAATGAAATGCCACCAACAAATTGTACTTGTACTTTAAATGCAAGAATGACTAACATTTTAGAAGAAGTATCTTTATTAAATACATGATACACTGAAGTTTAAGAGAATTTATTTTTTTTAAAGCTGTAATCATCTTAATTGATTTGATGAAATTTAACATCTGTTCCCTGTTCTCAAAGGATTTATTAACTAGTGTTGCCTAAATTATATTTCTTCTAACATGAGTGAAAATTACCAATTCGGACCAACAAAAGATGTCAATTTTAGTTGTAGAATTCTATGGTGGTGCTTTCCAATGGTTATAACAATGGTAATGATGTCCTCTGCATTGTCAAATAGGATAGACACTAGAAAGATGTGGCTATTAATTAGTTGAAATGTAGTTGCAGAACTACATTTTACATTTTATTAATTATTAAATAATTTAAATATAAATTTGAATATAGCACAGAGATAGTGGATACTGCCTAAAAAGCTCAACCTCAGGAACAAATTTCCTAAGTTCATGATATAGTTAGGGAATGCCAGTTAAGTTAAACATGAACTGTGCTATGTCTTATGGAAATAGGGGTGGTAGGATAGATCGCACTCCTTCAATCATGAGACTAGCATTCTATTTGTCTCAATATAAGCAACAGTATTATTAAGAGTACTCATAGATATCATTTTACATGTTGATCTTCTGAAAAAATATGTAAAATTTAAAAGTAAAGTTATAAACAGAAATTTATTTCTAATTTTATATGAGTAAAATTCCACTAGAATGGAAGCTACTTAAAGTCTGGGTCTTTCCTTTGTTCACTACTCCAGGTTCTTACTTGCAGTTTAGTCACTCTGCTGCTGCTGCTGCTGCTGTTAAGTTGCTTTAGTCATGTCCGACTCTCCCTCGTCCTTGGGATTCTCCAGGCAAGAACACTGGAGTGGACTGCCATTTCCTTCTCCAATGCATGAAAGTGAAAAGTGAAAGTGAAGTCGCTCAGTCGTGTCCGACTCTTAGCGACCCCATGGACTGCAGCCCACCAGGCTCCTCCATCCATGGGATTTTCCAGGGAAGAGTGCTGGAGTGGGGTGCCATTGCCTTCTCCACTCAGTCATGTCCAAGTTTACTGTAAAGTCAGACTTTCTCTGCTGCTGCTCAATTTGAAGTTTTTCCTCAGGCATAAAACTCAAAAAAGTTTATTTACATATTTATTTTTATTGATGAATTTACAATGTTGTGTTTGTTTCTGGTGGACAGCACAATGAATCAATTTTTTTTTCAGAATTTTTTCTCATATATTATTTCAAAATGTTGAGTGTAATTCCCTGTGCTATTGAGTAGACTCTTGTTATCTATATGTACGTGTGTGTGTGTAGTCACTAAGTCATATCTGATTCTTTTGTGACTCCATGGACCATAGCCTGCCAGGCTCCTCTGTCCATGGCATTTCCTAGGCAAGAATACTGGGGTGGGTTGCCATTTCATTCTCCAGGAAATCTTCCCCACCCAGGGATTGAACCCATGTCTCCTTCGTTGCAGACAGATTCTTTACTGCTGCACCACAGGACTTCCCTGAGGATGTGATGCATCACCAACTCAATAGAGATGAATTTGAGGAGACTCTGGGAGTTATTGCAGGACAGAGGAACCTGGTAGGATACAGTCCATTGGGTCACAAAGAGTTAGACATGACTTAGCTACTGAACAACAACAGTAGGCCCTTGCTTAAAATGGGATATAGAACACAGAGGACATTCATTCACTCTTTGAGAAAGAGCGAAAAGGAAAGAAAGAAAAAGGAAAGAAAAAAAGGGAGGTACAGAGGCAGAAGGAAGAAAGAATCTTTTTTTCTATGTTTTTATACTGTTGGATTATGACATTGGTATTAAATTATATGATTATATTGATAAGATAAATAATGAAAGAAAAGATAAAATGGGCTTCCCTGGTGGTTTAGAGGTTAAAGAGTCTGCCTGCAATGCGGAAGACCCGGGTTCGATCCTGGGTCGGGAAGATCCCCTGGAGAAGGAAATGGCAACCCACTCCAGTATTCTTGCCTGGAGAATCCCATGGACGGAGAAGCCTAATAGGTTACAGTCCACGGGGTTGCAAAGAGTCAGACACGGCTGAGCGACTTCACCTTCACCTTACCCTTAAGCTATGTATAAGTTATGTCTGTTAGGCCAACACAAGATCGCTCCAAACATTTAATAATAAGGTGTTCTNCATCAGAAACACACAATGTATCCATTATGTGTTTACATATGTACACATGATGTATCCGAGTTACTGCCCGTTACCAAAAATTTCAAGCTCCATGTGCTTGGAGTTCCTTTTCTGTAATGGAACTCATTGCCTGTGCAAGCGTTACAAGGTCCTCATTTCTTCCTGGAAATTGGGCTTGGAGAACCACATAAATCCTGATCCTCTAACTATTGTGGTTGTTAGGAGTGATAATACCTTTTTTCCTTTTCTGACCCAGGGTTCTCATGTCTTCATACTAGCATCCATGGCAGGTTCAACTTGTTAGCTTGCAAGTAAAGTAAAACTTCAGGCCCTTCATCTTTTTCTCACAATTAGTAGCTATAAAAGATACACCTCTCAATATTGTAACACAGTTGACATTTATTTTTTTATGACAAAACAGTTGCTTATTCTTTTTATTTATTTATTTTTTTACTTACACCAAGGAAACCAGAATTGAAGGAGATACATGTACCCCAATGTTCATTGCAGCACTGTTTATAATAGCCAGGACATGGAAACAACCTAGATGTCCATTATCAGATGAATGGATAAGCAAGCTGTGGTACATGTACACAATGGAGTATTACTCAGCCATTAAAAAGAATAAATTTGAATCAGTTCTAATGAGATGGATGAAACTGGAGCCTATTATACAGAGTGAAGTAAGCCAGAAAGAAAAACAGTTGCTTCTTATAGAATTATTTTTCAGGTAGTGATTCAAGTGTAGCTTCCTTTCTTTTTTTCTCTTTTTGTCTTTGTCAGATTCCAAGTCTGCCATACTTATCTACATCAAGCTGTCTGGAACGGAAGGAGCATGGATGCATGTACATGGGCTATTTTCATGGGCCAAGCCTGAATGGGGTACATAGCATTCACCTTCATGTTCTGTCAGCTGAACATGTTCAGACATGACTCTTAGGGGAGAAATGAAGTCCAATCCCATGCCCGTGAAGAAGAGACACAGGTTTGGTGGAAAATTTCCCCTATGGATAGAAGCTCTTCCCAACGAAAAGTAACTTCATGTGTACAGTCATGAAAGTGAGCAGGACATGATTCTAGCATGGCTAAAGTCACAGGATGCTTGAAGTAGATTGTGGTAGAAGGTGAGAGTTAGTCATGCATCATCTTTTACCTTAGGTTGATAGATCTCTCCAAATGACTGGTAGATTCTGAAAGATTTTAATTATGGAAAATAAGACTAGGGAGAATACTTAGGAAGCAATAGACTGAGTGGAAAAGGATGACAATTTAAATAAAGCCAGTGACAAAAGAGACTCACTAATACAATCAACAAGCAGTTAGGAAGTACAGACTGAGTGCTGCTGCTAAGTCGCTTCAGTCATGTCTAACTCTGTGCGACCCCATAGTCGGCAGCCCACCAGGTTCCTCTGTCCACGGGAGTCTCCAAGCAAGAACACTGGAGTGGGTTGCCATTTCCTTCTGCAATGTATGCATGCATGCATGCTAAGTCACTTCAGTCATGTCTGATTCTATGTGACCCCATGGACAGCAGCCCACCAAGCTCCTCTGTCCTGGGATTCTCCAGACCAGAATACTGGAGTGGGTTGCCATTTCCTTCTCCCAACTAAGTGCTAGGTGTTGGGAATATGCCAAAATAGAACCAGTAATAAACATACCAATTAGGTACCCATTAGATATACATGGTAAGAGACAGGGTAGTGAATAGAGTCCATAGGGTCGCACAGAGTCGACAGGACTGAAGCGACTTAGTACTCATGCACACACATGCTATTTTAAGGGAAATGTTGTTCTTTGAGCTTACTGAACACATTATAACTTTCTTCTGATTTCTCAGGTATTCAGGAAGAGAGTATACAGATCCATGCCTAGAAGACAATAATAACAATATTTGGTGGGGAATTGTACTTTAATTTCTTAAGATTGTTTGTTACCTCTGCCACTTACAACAGTGATGCGAGGGAAGGTCCCTTTAATTAGTATGCTGAGTATAACATATAATACTGTGTTCATATTCTTTGTTAAATGTTGTTGTTTAATAAAGAAATATTCTTCATCCCTGTAGGCTCCAAGCTCATTGCTATTGGAAATGAGTTTCAGGAAACAGTCAACAATAATAAGACCACATGGTTAAGATTGCCTAGTTTTTTTTTTTTTTTTTTTTTCCGTAATTTTAGGGCTGGATGTAACGAGAGGAGTGAGCTTCTCTTTATTTACTCTGCTTTTCCATGCCCCCCTCACCTGTACTGTTTGGTTGAAATCACGGCCACCCTATGAATGAGACATGACTCCATGATCACCATCCAAAACTGAGCCTAAGGCTGAGAAACTGCACAAGTCCTCACTCAAGCCTCCACCCTCCCAACTGCATGCATCACAACCTGCTCAGGAGATGCAGGAATGAGAATTCATTTCCTTCTTGGTTAATTTTTGCTTATTGAACTGCCCGACTTCGTGGACATTGCAGAGGGTGGTATGTAAACGTTGTAACAGGAGCCATCTGGGTTCTTTTGCTGAGTTAGTTAGCACAGAATGCTAATAAAATCAAGCAACAGCTATGGATCCTCCAAGGGCGGGCAGGGCATGTTCTTCCGTGTTATGGAAACAAATGGAGTCCCACATCCTGAATAGCCACCTCATCTCCATATGCTTGTGATTGTTACCAGGAGAGACAATACAATTTGGTCAGCCCAGATTAATCATCCCTTATGGAAGGCAAGACAGAAAACAAAAACGCAAGCAAATGAAAACGTCAAAGCACAGGTTATGCTGATCTGGTTCAATTCTGTTGAAGACTCTGATGATTGATTACCGGACCTTAACTGTGCTTAGAGATCCCAGGAGGTTATGTTTGTTCCGTCTGGAAAGATGTAGCCTATTTCTAATTTTAACTGAAGTATGCAGTTGAGAAAGTCTGCCTTCTAAACATAGTATGTTCATAATCCTTAGTTTAGGGACAGACAGGAATATCCAGGGTTGGGTCATCCTGGCAGGGAATCTGACCTTCAGGAAGCTGTGTTTAGGTGCTGGTCATGCTGTGTGACACAGACAAGAAATAAACAACACATCTTCGCCAGCACAGGCAAGAAATCTGAATTCACACTTGGCAAGTGAAGGAAAGGGCAAAAGTCTGTCAATACAAAGATCTATTTTTTTAATGAACTCAAATGATGCTATGTTTGTCATCACACACGGAAGTACTCAACAGATTTGATCTTTAGATCCTAAGTCATCTTCTTCACAGTTTTATCTTTGAAGTTCACCTTTTGAGTTTTAATCATAGTTAGACTATTGCGCTATGCTCAGTCACTTCAGTTGTGTCTGGCTCTTTGCAACCCTATGGACTGTAGCCTGCCAGGCTCCTCTGTCCATGGATTCTCCAGGCAAGAATACTGGAGTGGGTTGCCATGCCCTCCTCCATGGGATCTTCTTGATCCAAGGGTTGAACCTATGTCTCCTTTGCCTTCTGCATCCCAGGCAGATTCTGTACTGCTGAGCCACCAGGGATGGCCAATTATACTATTACTGGACTGTAAAATAAAATGACTTTAATACTATAAACTTTGTATTTTGCATTATATCATTATATTGATTTCTAACTTTTATTAATTTTCCAGGGTGAGAACTTAATCTTAACAAAGTAGAATTGTTTGACTTTTCATATAAGCAGCTTTGATGACATAACAGTTATCTCTTTTTCTTGCCTTGTATTTTCCATTTCAGGAATCAGCCCAGGTATCCGGATTCCCTGAATATGTTAAAATAGTAGAAGTTGGACCTAGGGATGGATTGCAGAATGAAAAGGTAGTTTGATGTTTATTTTACACAGTTTATTTAAAATGTTAAATCTAAATATTTACTCAGAGTCTAAAGGCTTATGTAGATTTCATATATTACATGATTATGTTTGTTCTCAGTAGCTACTTAAATTTATACATCTTAAGTAGTATTTACTGTCAGTTAAGAATTAATTTCTATTTATGTGCCTTAGACTCTATACAAATAACATGTAATTTTTAATGTTTTCTTAGGTTATAGTTCCTACAGATATAAAAATTGAATTTATCAATCAACTTTCCCAAACTGGCTTGTCTGTAATAGAAGTGACAAGCTTTGTGTCTTCTAGGTGGATACCACAGGTATGTAAATCCATAATTCCTTAACTGGATTCTTAATCCAACATTGCCAAGATTTAGTGACCAGCGTGATATGCATTGTGATATTAACCTGATATAATTACCAGTTTGCTATATTATGAAATTTTAGTTCATACACCTGATGGCTCAGGCAGTAAAGGATCTGTTTGCAATGCAGGAGACTTGAGTTCGATCCCTGGGTCAGGAAGATCTTCTGGAGAAGGGAATGGCTAAACACTTCAGTATTCTTGCCTGGAGAATTCCATGGACAAAGGAGCCTAGGAGACTACAGTTTATGGGTTCACAAAGAGTCAGACATGACTGAGTGACTAGTACTTTTCACTTTAGTGAAAGAGTTAGTGAATAGCGAGATATACATTGTGGTGTTGACTTGATATCATTACCAGTTTTCTTTATTCTTATAAAATATTAGTCCGTACACTTGAAAGTGAAAGTGGACATGAGTCACACAGTCGTGTCCAACTCTTTGCGATCCCATGGACTGTAGCCCACCAGGCTCCTCTGTCNTGGTGTTGACTTGATATCATTACCAGTTTTCTTTATTCTTATAAAATATTAGTCCGTACACTTGAAAGTGAAAGTGGACATGAGTCACACAGTCGTGTCCAACTCTTTGCGATCCCATGGACTGTAGCCCACCAGTCTCCTCTGTCCATGGAATTCTCCAGGTAAGAGTACTGGAGCGGGTTGCCATTTCCTTCTCCAGGGGATCTTCCCGACCCAGGGATCAAACCCAGGTCTCCTGCATTGCAGGTGGATTCTTTACCAACTGAGCTACTAGGGAAACCCATCCACATAGATATGATTAAATAAAAAACATCTTTAATTAAATATACCTATTAAGTCCTAAAAAGTTACTTGGACTTGATTGTTTAAAAGCTGTTTGGAACTTCATCCTAAACATCCAAGAGTGTATGGTTCAATATAATGAGTAGGGGATAAAACTCTCAATAGTAGTCTAGGGTCCTGCTTTCTGTTTGCTTCCATTTACAAAAGCAGACATTGTTGATCCTGCTTTATGCTCGTAGCCCACTGTTCCCTTGGAAATCTTGGACTTGAATTCTCCAAAGTCTTCTGTATCTAGTTAGTCAGTTCAGTCAGTTAGTTCAGTTGCTCAGTTGTGTCAGACTCTTTGCAACCCCATGAATCGCAGCACGCCAGGCCTCCCTGTCCATCACCAACTCCCGGAGTTCACTCAGACTCACACCCATCGAGTCGGTGATGCCATCCAGCCATCTCATCCTCTGTCATCCCCTTCTCCTTTTTCCAATGAGTCAACTCTTTGCATGAGGTGGCCAAAGTACTGGAGTTTCAGTTTTAGCATCATTCCTTCCAAAGAACACCCAGGACTGATCTCCTTTAAAATGGACTGGCTGGATCTCCTTGCAGTCCAAGGGACTCTCAAGAGTCTTCTCCAACACCACAGTTCAAAAGCATCACTTCTTTGGTGCTCAGCTTTCTTCGTAGTCCAACTCTCATATCCATACGTGACCACTGGAAAAACCATAGCCTTGACTAGACGGACCTTTGTTAGCAAAGTAATGTCTCCNGAAGGCAATGGCAACCCACTCCAGTACTCTTGCCTGTAAAATCCCATGGATGGAGGAGCCTGGTAGGCTACAATCCATGGGGTCACTAAGAGGCAGACACAACTGAAGCAACAGCAGCAGCAGCAGCAGGTTTTCAAATCAATTGAATAAATATATAGAAGCATGGCGGTAGGATTATATGGTAAGACTATATTTAGTTTTGTAAGAAACTGCCAACCCATCTTCTAAGTCATTATACCATTTTATATCCCCATAGTAGTAAATGAGAGTTCTTATTGTTCTTCATTTTAAAAATATTAGTATTGTCACTGTTTTCAGATTTTGGCCATTTTAATAGATATAGAGAATTATCTCACTGCTGTTTCAACTTGCAGTTCCCTAAAGGCAGGTGATGTGGAACCTTTTCAAGATACTCAGGTTGCCATTTTTGTATCTCCTTTGATGAGATGTCTGTTTATACCTTTTCAGTTCAGTCGTTCAGTCGTGTCTGACTCTTTGCGACCCCATGGACTACAGCATGCCAGGCTTCCCTGTCCATCACCAACTCCCAGAGTTTACTCAAACTCATGTCCATTGAGTCGGTGATGTCATCCAACCATCTTACCGTCTGTCACCCCCTTCTGCTCAATCTTTCCCATCATCAGGGTATTTTCAAATGAGTCAGTTCTTTGCCTCAGGTGGCCAAAGTATTAGAGTTTCACCTTCAACATCAGTCCTTCTAATGAATATTCAGGACTGATTTCCTTTAAGATAGACTAGTTGGATCTCCTTGCAGTCCAAGGAACTCTCAAGAGTCTTCTCCAACACCTCAGTTCAAAAGCATCAATTCTTTGGTGCTCAGCTTTCCTCACAGTCCAACTCTCACATCCATACGTGATACTGGAAAAACCATGGCCTTGACTAGACAGATCTTTGTTGGCAAAGTAATGTCTCTGCTTTTTAATATGCTATCTAGGTTGGCTATAACTTTCCTTCCAAGGAGTAAGCGTCTTTTAATTTCATGGCTGCAATCACCATCTGCAGTGATTTTGGAGCCCCCCAAAATAAAGTCTGTCACTGTTTCCATTGTTTCCCCATCTATTTGCCATGAAGCAATGGGGTCGCAAAGAGTCAGACACGAGTGAGTGACTGAACTGAACTGAACTGAACTGAATGGGACTANCAAGGAGTAAGCGTCTTTTAATTTCATGGCTGCAATCACCATCTACAGTAATTTTGGAGCCCAGAAAAATAAAGTCAGCCATCGTTTCCACTGTTTCTCCATCTATTTGCCGAGAAGTGATGGGACAAGATGCCATGATCTTAGTTTTATAATTACTGAGTGTTAATAGTTCTTGGTATATTTTGAATACAAATCTTTTATCAAATATGTGTTTTATAAATATTTTCTCTTAGTGACTAATTTTTTCATTCTCTCAACAATGTCATTTTCAGAAAAGAAATTTTTAATGAAGTACATCTTTATTTCTTTTTAATTTTATGGATCATACTATTGGTACCATATTTGAAAGCTAATTGTTAGTTCAAGTTCATGTAGATACTATTTTATGTTTCCATCAGACATTTCATAANAACAATGTCATTTTCAGAAAAGAAATTTTTAATGAAGTACATCTTTATTTCTTTTTAATTTTATGGATCATACTATTGGTACCATATTTGAAAGCTAATTGTTAGTTCAAGTTCATGTAGATACTATTTTATGTTTCCATCAGACATTTCATAACTTTGAATTTCACATTAAGGTATGTGACCTATTTTGAGTTATTTTTTTGTGAGATATAAGGTCTGTGTTTAGGCATTTTTTTGCATATTTACTTGGAGTTGCTTTTGTTGAAAAGATGATTATTTCTCCATTAAATGTTATCTGTATCATTATCAAAGATTAGGTAACTATGTTTGTGTGTGTCTGTTTCATTGATTTATGTCTTATTTTTCTTCCAATGCTTCTATCCTGATTAATATAGCTTTATAATTGGTCTTGAAATCAAGTAGTATGAGATGTTCGACTTTGTTCTTTGGTACTGTTATCTATCATAGGTCTTTTTTCTTTCCATATAAACTTTAGAATAAGTTTGCTATTATCTAAGAAATAGCTTGCTGGGAATTTAACTGGAATGGCATTGATTCTACATATCAAGTTGTGAATAAGTGATGTTTCAGCGACCTACATTACATAGTAATTCTAGAAATCCAACAATGAGAGAAAACATTCTTGCCTAGTTTCTGACCTAGGAAGGAAGAAGTCCAGTATCTGATCATTAGATATAACGCTATCTGTATGATTTTTTTATAAATTCTTTATGTGAAGAATATAAAAGAGGCAGTAATCTTTTATTCATAGTTTTTTGAAGAATTTTTTTTAATTAAATATCTGCTGCTTGATAATTGTTGACTGGAATCTCAGCCAGCTGCTGTCATTGGAGGACATACGTGTAACTTCTCTATGTGGGCCTCTTCATTTTGCGGTAGCTGGTTTTTAAGGATAACCTCTCTAAGTGAGAGAACTGGTAGAAGCTGTCTCAGTTTAAATGGTCCTGCTTCAGTAGGCATGTGATATAAGTCTACTTTATTCCATTTATTAGAAACAAGTCACTAAAGTTGACTGACTAGAGTCAAAAAGGGGGGGGGATTAGATTTCATTTGTTGCTATAACCGTCTCAAAGAATTTGTAAAAACATTTGAAAATTTTCCATTATCACTCACACTTCAAAGGTGGAAGTATTCACATCAGTACTTTCTGTAGAATGAAAATACTGACTGCTCTAAAATAGACTAGTTGTGGTCTCATTTTATTTGTGGCTGGAGGCCTCTTAGCACAAGTACCCAGGCTAGTCTCTGTCTATACTTTGCAAATCAGATGAGCCCTGGGCAACAGAAAAAATATAGCCATTAAACATTAAGATGCTGGAGAAGAAAGGTTGAGAAAGATAATGGAAGAAAAAGCCAAAGATTAAGGAAGGCTCCTTGGGAGTTTTGAATTCTGGTATTTTCAATATATTCTGGAATCTCTTCACCTAAAGAGAAAACTAAGCTGTAATGCATAGTAATTCCTTTAATTGGAACTAAATTATTCTTTCAACTGGGTGACTATTAGACAATGATATTTAATTTATATATCTGATTTTATCTAATTTAGATATCTAAAATAACTAAAATTTCACTTCAATTGTATTTTTGTATACTTGGGAGTTTAATAAGAAGAAGAAAGAGAGACACTGCACTGAAAAAGAAACAATTCAGGGTGAGGTGAAGAATAAGAAATGACTACTAGGATTGGGGGTTCCATTTGGAGTGATGAAAATATTCTGGAATTGTAGTGGTGATGGTTTCACCAACACTGTTGACTAAATGTCACTTATGCTAAACTTTCTATCACATGTAGTTAAAATTTAAAAGCTGCTATTGTCAAAAGTTACTCACATACTACAGATGAAAGGGCTAAGTGACATAATCATTTTAGGAAACATGTTAGCAGTGATTTGGGGTTTTGGGGTTTGTTTTTNCCAACACTGTTGACTAAATGTCACTTATGCTAAACTTTCTATCACATGTAGTTAAAATTTAAAAGCTGCTATTGTCAAAAGTTACTCACATACTACAGATGAAAGGGCTAAGTGACATAATCATTTTAGGAAACATGTTAGCAGTGATTTGGGGTTTTGGGGTTTGTTTTTGTTTTTTTTTTTTGCTAATATTTGTAATAGCCAAAACTTGGAAACAACTCAAATACCACTTATCAAGATGGTGGATAAAAATTATTTTCATTCATAAGATAGAGCACTACTTAATGATAAAAAAATCTGAGCCACATGTACATGCAACAACATACATGCATCTCAAAAACAATATTTGAGTGAAAGAAATCAGACAAAAATATACTTTCTATATGGTATGTTTTATATGAAATTCAAAAATGTGTTATCAGTAAAAATATGAGGAGAGAAATTTACCTGAAGGGTAGTACAAGTAAACCTGTTGGGATGATAAAGGTATTCTATACTTTCATTGGGATATTTCTTATATGGTTCTATGTACATTCATGTACATCATAGGATTAAACTTTGAAGACTTCTATTTTGCACAGACACAAATTTTGCCACAATGAAAACAAATGTTTATGCAGACTATGACCCCAATTAAAAAAAAAAAAACTGGTTTATTTTTACAATTTTCTCTAACAGTAGATATATGTAAGAATTTAGTTTTTTGTGTTTCAAATTTCATGATGTTTCTGTTTTGAAGAATACTATTTNGTTTATGCAGACTATGACCCCAATTAAAAAAAAAAACTGGTTTATTTTTACAATTTTCTCTAACAATAGATATATGTAAGAATTTAGTTTTTTGTGTTTCAAATTTCATGATGTTTCTGTTTTGAAGAATACTATTTTAAGTAGAAAATAAGTTGCCAATTAAAACATAGCAATTTTAAATCTAGTTGTACCAAACAAGACTAAGTGGCTATGAAATAGGTATCAATGGATTTTAAAAAATTGGAGAAAAATGTTTTTAAATTATATTATGGTATTGTGGTGAGGCTGTAGACAATTTGAATGTTTTCTTCCTTGAAGGGTATCAGATTTTGCTTAGTAAGATCAATTACTATCAGATAATTAATTTTAACTTGTCAGACTGTGTGTGTGTGTGTGTATGTGTGTGAATAGCTTTAGTTTTACTCATTTGAACATAGATTTGACAGCTCTCAGCCAAAGACATGTGGGAACCTCTATGTAGACTGTGCCCATCTCTCTGAGCAGTTTTCTCCTTCTGGTTCTCTGCTCAAAATTGTTTTCAGTAAATTCTGGCTACTTCAGTAACATCTCTGATATCTGCTCTCTCAACTTAGCAAGACTTCTGTGCTCTACTTAAACCCATCTTTGTGTAGCATAATCTAGAAAGAGACTGCTGCTGCTGCTGCTGCTAAGTCACTTCAGTCGTGTCCGACTCTGTGCGACCCCATAGATGGCAGCCCACCAGGCTTCCCCGTCCCTGGGATTCTCCAGGCAAGAACACTGGAGTGGGTTGCCATTTCCTTCTGCAATGCATGAAAGTGAAAGTGAAGTCACTCAGTCACGTGCGACTCTTCACAGCCCCGTGGACCGCAGCCTAGCAGGCTCCTCCATCCGTGGGATTTTCCAGGCAAGAGTACTGGAGTGGGTTGCCATTGTCTTCTCCTACAGGCATAAAACAAGAGCAAATCTGGTGTGTCTCCCTTCTCGAGAAGGATATATGTTAAGCAGTTTTCTCTAGTGTTTTGTCTAGTTTTATAGTTGTTTGCAGAAGCAGCGAGTCTAGTCTTCATTAGGGGCCTCTTATCATTTAGCTTTTACACTATATTGTAAATTGATAATAACTGGTATTTATAAAACATTTTTCTCCACTCTTAAAATATTTTGTTCCAAGATAATGCATATATGTCCCAATTTTTAGCTTTGGTGTGTTTGTGTGTGGTTTTTGATTTTTGTTTTTGTTTTTTTGGGGGGTTGGGGAGAGGGGGCTTCTCTGGTAGCTGAGCTGGTAAAAAATCTGTCTGCAATGCAGGAGAACCCTGGTTTGATTCCTGGGTCAGGAAGGTCCACTGGAGAAGAGATAGGCTACCCACTACTGTATTCTTGATCTTCCCTGGTGGCTCAGCTGGTAAAGTATCCACCTACAATGCCGGAGACCTGGATTTAACCCCTGGCTTGGGAAGATCCCCTGGAGAAGGGAATGGCTACCCACTCCAGTATTCTGGCCTAGAGAATTCCATGGACTGTACAGTCCATGGGGTTGCAAAGAGTGACTGAGTGACTTTCACTTTTTATAGTATTTTTCATGAAGCATACTGTTGTTGGTTAAAAATCAGTTTACAATTTAGAAACTCCTTGAAGGATAATAATTATATTCTATAGCAATAAAGTAGTAAAAAGAGATATTAAATACTGGAGTGGTAAGTTAAAAGAATTAGGATGATGGAAGAGGAGTAGTGTTACAGAGGGTGATATAAAGAAAACCTAGTGAAGAGGATATTATGTTTTAGAGGCTGCATGCATGTGTGCATACTCAGTTGCTCAGTCATGTCTGACTTTGCAACCCCATGGACTGTAGCTCACCAGGCTCCTCTGTCCATGGGATTTCTTAGGCAAGAATACTGGAGTTGATCGCTATTTCCTCCTCCAGGGTATCTTTCCAACCCAGGGAAGGAACCCAAGTCTCCTGTGTCTCCTGCATCAGCAGGCACGTTCTTTACCACTCCACCACTTGGAAAGCCTGCATAGGCTACTGCAGTTTCTAAATAACATAATGATGTGGAAATAGGGGAAATAGAGGGCAAAGGATAGGAAGGCTCTGCTGGTTTTATGTATTTATTTGCCACACTTCATTTCAAAAGCATCTTTTTTATAAAGATTGTAGAAATGTGAACATTGGCATAGAGTAAAAATAGATTATTTCATCAAGTCAAAGGAGAAATAAAATTTAGATCAAAGAATTAAAATCTAAAATCATGTTAAAGGATCCACAAATATGGCTATGAGATTCCTAGGAAATAAAGAAAGAAAAGTGAACATAGTATCTGTAATGCTGAAAAAGAACCTAGATGGAGAACAAACGAGTGAGCGAGTTTTTTCATCCCAACATCACAGAAAGATTTCTCAAATGGATTCTTACAGAGGTACCACATTTAATCATGTACTCTGATAGCACCTTTATATTAAAGACAGGCACACAGTTTGCTCAAGTAATGCAATTATATCTTCTGATACTCAGGGGTAGTGTTCTTTCCTTTACAATTTATGATGCTCATCCATTCCAACAGAAATATATTGACAAATATGTTTTATTAGATGGAATTGGTGTTTTTCATCTGCAATATTTTGTCCTTATTATTGTAAATACTCTTTTTTTCTTTTTTGCATATTCAGCCATATTAATTCTTCTATGTGTACACCATGTTGATATATAACTGGCTGACTGACTAAATGAATGGCTGGGTGGATGAGTTGGGTGGACAAAAAACTAAAATTCTAGTAACTTCCTATGTAGGAAACAAAAATCTCTTCCTTGTAATGACAAAAATTCATGTACTAGTATGCCAGCTGGCCAAATGGGAGATTTAGGAACAATAATCTTCCAGAAAAATACTGGATCAAGGCTTATAATTGACCTTTTTGATATTTATTGTAGTTCAGTCTTCTCACTTCCTAGCTATCTCTAAAGTCTGAAATGTTGGGACTATGCTAATCTCAACAGGAACTTTATAGCTTCAGCCTTCCCAGATAGAAGAGCATATTTGCATAGCATGAACTTTATATTGACTCTTATGTTTCCTCAGATAAATGTCTCTGATATATTTAAAAATGAATAAAATCCATCTCACAAAAGTGAGGTGGAAAATTAAAGACAAATTTTTATTTTCATTACTTCTAAATTCCAAATGTACCATCTTGGGAGGGCATGAAAGTTTTAAAGCTTTTGACTCACATTTTTTTTATTGTAATCCCTCACTGGGTAACCTTACATTGGGAAGGTAACAATGAATATAGATTTTAATTATCTTATTCATCAGTTCAGTTCAGTCGCTCAGTCGTGTCCAACTCTTTGCGACTCCATGGACTACAGAACACCAGGCTTTCCTGTCTATCACCAACTCCCGGAGTTTACTCAAATTCATGTCCATTGAGTCGGTGATGCCATCCAATCATCTCATCCTCTGTCATCCCCTTCTCCTTCTGCCTTCAATCTTTCAACATGTTCTTTATGTTACTGTTTATCACACATGAGTATGAGTAAAACCAATACAATATTGTAAAGTAAAAAAATAATATAATTTTTATAAAAGGAAAAATTTAAATGATCACCCAAGGTAGAAATATCATAAAGAGATCAGGTAAAGGAGAAAGATTTCAAAATGAAAGCTTTTAGTAACTAAAAGATTTTTACCAACATTTTCATGTGCATCTCTGTTAAAAGACGTACTTCCGATGCTCTCATGCTCATAATTCTAGAAGCTAGATGAAATGCGTATCAAAGCAAACTACAAAGCCATTTATGTCAGGACAAAGTGACGAGACAAGACTTGTGGGAGAAAGTCAGGAAGTATAATCTAACAGTAGAGTTGATGTTGTTCATGGCTGGATTAAATAACTGTGATTACTAAGCCATTTTTTCTCTGAATCATTGATAGGATGATTTATATGTATGCATTTCATAAAGCACAAGCAATCTTTAAATGTGTAATAAGTAATCCTACTTTGTCAAAATTTCTTTTTTTTTTTTTTACTATAATGCTAGATATTTTGTTTGGTGTTGGATCTCTCTAAAGAGATAGATTTTCATATCTTTGATACACCTGTGTATCAGTGGTAAGCAAGATTTATAAAATTAACAGAGAAACAACCAATATTTTTTATTTACTGGCATATTTTACTGACTTTTTGTCTAAAATGATTGAAAAGATCATTTATTAAATGGTCTATGATCATTGCCTGATCTGATTGCAATTCTTTAACTTTTTATTTATGCCATTATTATTGATACATTTTGTTCTGTATTCAGTTTTGGTCCTTGTATGCTTTCCTAGAAAATCACCAGTTTAATAAAATCTTAAAATGTATAATAATAGCATAAAATGGGCTTTTGGAGAAACTGGATTCAAGAATTGATAACAGATGTGCCAAGAAACAAGATTTTCAAGTGGCTCAGTGGTAAAGACTCTGCCTGCAATGCACAAGACCTGGGTTCGATCCCTGGGTTGGGAAGATCCCCTGGGGGAGAACATGGAAATCTACTCCAGTACTCTTGCTGGGAGAATCCCCATGGACAGAGGGGCCTGGCACACTACAGTCCATAGGGTCTCAAAAGAGTTAGACATGACTGAGCATGCATGCACGCATGCATTTGCCAAGAAATTTGCCAAGAAAGAAATATTCCTTAATAGAATAAATTGGTACAGTATAACAGGGAAATCAGAAATCAGCAATATGCCATAACTTATCTGATCTAAAAATTCCTAGTCAAAATATCTCCTTATTTTTGTTTAGTTTGAAATTTCCCAAACATACTTGAACATAGGTACTTCTACCATCACACAAAAACACAACTATAAATATACTATAAATCAAGGCTTTGTGGGACAGTGGTTTGGAAGCACTAGCATACAGTAGGTATAAAAGCTGATCTCCCATACTCATTTATCTATTTACCGTATTGCTTTTGTAATTGTATGACTATGTAATGAACAGACATCGCAAAATATGTACCAATATAAATGTGAATAAAGCTAGGGAAAGTTTTTATTTCTCTTCTTCCATTTGTGGTTCCTTTTCTAGAATGCTGAATTGAATGATTATTAACATATTTTCCTTAATTATTAAGTAATATAATAACTTAAGCATATATGATTAGCTCTTGAGTGTAGATTTTACTACATAATTTGTGCTTTTTATTAACAATTTGTTTTTCAAATTCTGTGTTTTTGCTTCTCCTTTGAAACAATAATTGTTTGAGACTTTCTTTTTTTAATTTGATGGTGAATTAATGTTTCTTATTTAAACTTTTTTCATTAATACCTAGTTTGTTACAGTAATTTGATATTACTATATTTGTAATTTGATAATTATTTGATATTATTACATTTAAGAGCTAATTAAAATATTCATCAAGCGTGTGCTTGCTCAGTTGCTTAGTCATGTCCAACTCTGTGACCCCATGGCGTCGACCAGACTCCTCTGACAATGAAACTTTCCAGGCAAGAGTGCCAGAATGGGTTGTCATTTCCTTCTCCAGGGGATCTGCCCAACCCAGGAATCGAACCTGCATCCCCTGTGTCTCTTACATTGATAGTGGATTATTTACCACTAAGCCATCTGGGAAGTACCCTTATTAAGTGTAGCCTGGTTTGTAATAAAGTATGTAAATATTTGAAAAGTATATATTCTTCCCTTGCAAGGTTAAATATTTAATTTGAATCAATCTATATTAATAATTTATTCATTACACAATAATATTACTAAATTCATTCCAAAAATACATGAAAATGTCTCAGTTGTGATTGTTCCAGGTAAATACATGAAAAAAGAGAACTGTGAAAGAATCAAAGGTATTTGCAAAGTAATATTAATCTTAATTATGATCACATTATTGTAAACTCCCATCAATGTATCTCTTTTGCCTAATTGGTCTGCCCATGTTTTGAATGATACTTTGAACAGTGGGACTACCATCACTTTTTTTTCTATTTTTATTGAGTTTAATACAAGTGTTTGCTTTTAATTGAGTCATTCATTCATTCAGCATTTATTTACTGACTACCCATCATATTCCAGACATTTTTCTTCATATTATGGATTTTTGTTGTTGTTGTTTAGTTGCTAAGTAATATTCAGCTCTTCTGCAACTCCCTCAACTGTAGCCCACCAAGCTCCTCTGTCCATGGGATATCCCAGGCAAGAATCCTGAAGTAGGTTGCCTTTTCCACTGTGGATATCATAATTAAAAAGACAAATCCAAAAATTCCTGCTCTTACTGAACTCATTTTCTTATCTCATGGTACCATCTTTGTTGCTTTGATATTTGACACTAAAAGATAATGAAAGGTCTGTATTAATTTTGGCTTGCCTTTTTTATCTGTATACCTACTCAGTATAAGTTGTCAACTTTTAATATTTGTACATTAGTTTCCTCAAGTTTATACTTGCCTAGTAAATCTTTACCTCTACTCTGACTTTTTTTTTACTTCTTTCTCCCAGTTCTTTGTTGATTTTCTCTTTTATACAGAATATACCATTCTTTTATATTCTAGACTTTGTTCTATTTTAACTTTTTATTCTGTAAAGTCACTATCTATTGGTTCACAGCCTCAAGTATGCAGCTTTCTAGTCTCTGGGGAGAGAGTGGTGTGAAATGTATCCAAGGCTCTTACTTCCCTGGAATTTTCCTTCATGTGGGAAGAGGCAGATCATATTCTAGATATTATTAAGCTCTATGGAGATAGTAATGCAATCAGATGAGATAAAGGGGATATGAGATATCCTAAATAAGCGACCAGGGAAGGTTTCTTTGAGCAATTGCTTCTTTCTGAATGAATATCCAGCCACTCAAGGGATTTAAGAGAATAGTGTTGTAGGAAGAGGAAAGAGCAGGTACATAAGATTTACTGAAAGAAAGCCACTGTAACCAAACTGCACGGAGCAGGTGGGACTGCGGTGAGATATGTGCCAGATACTCGAGGCCTTTGTGTTTGCAGAGTTAGTATGTAGGAGAATGTTCGGGGCTGTTTTGTTTTCAAATGTGACCTCAAATATGAGAACAATCAGCTCAAGGTAACCTGTCATTTTAGATATAGAACTGTCAGGAAGAACATGCAAGAGAGGTGTCCAAATTGGTTCTGCCACTGTTAATAAATCTCCCACCACAAATTATGTGAGCAAGAGCTAAGCATTCTTTAGAGAAGATAGTTACTCTGAGGAGGATAAGGAATTCTATGGAGTCTCCCTTTCTTCTGTAGCCACAGATGGTCATTCCCTCCCACAAAGAATGAAAGCTTCCAGGAGCACATTCGGAAAGACTGACACGTGTTCTGGAATTGGAAAGGCACTGAACTGATGCCCCGTGGCATGCCTGGAAAAGCGTCTAAAGGCCAGAGTGGCCTGGAGGAGCCTGGAGTGACAGAGGTGAGGGGGACGTGCAGGAGCACTGAGGTTCAGAGTTTGGCTGTGAGTTTTCCTGTGGAAACTTCCAAGAAAGGAAGTTAGGTCAAAGTCCTCCCAGAGAGGGAACAACCCCAGTGATCAGATCCCTATAGGGAGATCATCCTGAGGGCAGGACTGTGGAAAGGCCAAAACCGGTCCCTGGAGGCAACACTGCACAGATCAGGATGCTGTGGGGGCAGTGGAGGGGGGCATGCTCACAGGCAGAAAAAGCAAATACAGCCAGATTCACATATCTGACTCGAGCATGGCTCCAGGGTGCTGGACTAGAATAGCAGATGCCACACAAAGCTGTGAGTCCTGGGAACTTCCCGCTCCTGCTGAGGGCTGGCTTAGCTGGAGGAGGAGGGAGCCATGCTTGGCAAGACATCCCCTTTCCACTTGGTGGGTTGAGAAGAAAAGAAGTGAGGGGAGAAGAAAAGCTTTGAAAGGAAAGAGGAAATCATCTTTTGCTTTATATCAAAGCAGACTCTTTAAATTAGAAAATGAGGCTTTTTGTCAATATTGGAGAGTGACTGAAAAATCTATGACTCTAGGTGGTATTTGGGAGCAGGAGTATGAAAAAGTCTATTTCAATCATTGCATTCCTACAGTTTTATTTTTTTCAAGAAACTGGCAAGATGTTAATAGACATACCTATATTTTAAAATCTCAATCTATTATTTTCATAAGTGACAGGACTAGTCCTTCTGCTTATGTTTAATTTCTATTTTTGTTGATGTTACCTGGAAAGTGCACTATATTTATATTTTTAAATTTATTTACATTACTACAAAGAACAATGTTTAATGTTTGTATTAATTTTAGCCACAGGAATTAATTTTTAAACTGCTTCTGTGTCTCAACTGAAATCCTTTCAAAAACACGGTCTCTTTGTTCTTCCTTCCATCAGGTCATTTATCTTTTGTCAATTGAAGTATCTCTTTGATTAATTTTTTACAGAAAGTATATTGGCCTCCTAATGTCTGAGAATGACTTGGCTTTATCTTTGAAAAAGAATGACAGTTTGGTTGAACAAATATTTTCAAAAGTGCAATCTTTTTCCTTTAAAAATTTTCTTTTTTTTCAGTTCAGTTCAGACGTTCAGTCGTGTCTGACTCTTTGTGACCTCATGAATTGCAGCACACCAGGCCTCCCTGTCCATCACTAACTCCCAGAGTTCACCCAAACTCATGTGCATCAAGTCAGTGATGCCATCCAGCCATCTCATCCTCTGTCGTACCCTTCTCCTCCTGCCCCCAATCCCTCCCAGCATCAGAGTCTTTTCCAATGAGTCAACTCTTCACANCCAGCCCCAAGCTTGTCTGGGATTTTTGGTTTCTAACAAACTCCCAAGTGATGAAGGTGTTACTGATTATTTCACACTTTGAGTGGAAAGATCCTAAAGAGAGTGGAACACCAAGATACTGAAAAGATGATAAATGCAAGGTTAACTGTTTTGAGTATTTGGAATCATTACAAAAGGGATAATTGAGATCTCACCCTTTATTTCTACTAAAAGATGGCAAAGCTCAGTACACAGCAGGTACCTTTATTCCACTTCTATGAATAGAAACAATCAGAAGGTTAACACTAAGTGATAATTAAAACAATAAACTATACCATATCATATTCCACTAAGGCAGTAGGGGTGTTGTGGGAAAATCCTTGAATCTCAGCTGGTTTCTGCATATGGTTTTCATGTCAGTTCAAGTAGGGGTTAGTGATGCTTTTTCTCCCAGAAAATAAGAGGTAATTTTGGGTACTGAGGAGGTGTTTGTATTGTTTTAAAATTAAGTGCTTTATAGTTGCTATGATTGAGTTATTCATATGCAACTGAAGAATCCAATTTTATTTTTCTTTACTGCGGTTATTATAGTCAAAACCAATAAACCATTATTTTATTTTTAATTGTAGTTTTTCAGTTTTGTGCATATCCTTTTTTGGAGGGTGGGGGATCGGGGCAGGGGAAGCTGATAGAGTTAACTATGAGTTTACACCCCAGGGTAAGTGTCTCATTTTGTAGAACTTCTGAAAACTGAAGAAACATATTTTTTCATGAGTTTTTAAAACATTGTTTTCTTTTGACCTGCCCTGTGAAAATACTGGAAGTTGCTAATAATAATAAGCCCATTTCTATGGAAATGGTCTAGATATTATTTAATCAGTCTTGCTAGACGCTGAACAATTCATGAGCTTCTTGTTGAAATTCAATAAGCGGTTCATGAATACTTGAAAAGAGAGATTCTGTTTTTTAAAAAAATCAGAAACTGGTAAGTTCTCTTGGAAATAAATGCTCTCCCATCAAATTCAAAACATCTCAGTTTTAAAACTCATCCTGAGTGCATTCACAGCAGCGAGAATAGACAAGGTGTGACCACAAGGTAATGAAATTCATTTTCTTAGGTGATTTGTAAAACAGGCTCTCTGAACAATTCCAGAACAGAATTCTGGAAAAGATTTCAAGCCAGGGTAGCTTCATTATAATTAACATGGTCTCCCAGAGTGAGTTCTTAGAAGGTCAGCACTCATGGTGTATTTGTTAGTAATTGTCTTTGTTATTTTACTGTCACACCTTTTATGTTCAGTATGACACTTTGCAACCAAACGAATAGATTTCAAAGACCCTTGGAGAGGAGGATGCAAGGAGCCTGGTACACATATAGAATGTAGGAAAAGAAAATAAAATCAAATTCCTTGTACTATCAGTGTATATTCTTATTCTATCATGGATGAATTTTTAATTGCTCTCCTTAAAAGCTAGTTCCAGAAGCCTTAAAATAAATAGCTATCTGTCATTCTCCTATTACAAGTGAATAGCCTCTGAATCCTCTCCTGTTTTTCAGAAAAGAAAAAAAGACATTTAGAAATCATTCTAAAATATAGTTTCTAGAGATATTTCCTACAGGTAATCTTACTAGCCTGTTAAACATTTGTAATCACACAGAGCCTCAAATATGGAACTGCAAGCATGTTAGCACAGTGAGAAATCTCAGTGCTCAGAAGGTATTCAGCACTCACAGTGAGCTCATTTCCAGAACTGGCGCTGCATCAGGTCTCCAGAGAGCTGAAGCTGCCAGTCTACTCTCCTATCTCCCTTGGAGGAGAATAGGTGGTAGCAACAATCCATGTGGGTGGAAACTGAAGAAATAGAAGGATAAGGTAGAGGAGGAAGGGATGGTGGCTCATGCAAGGCAGTGATAGAGTAAATGACACAGCCTGAATTCAATGGGTTTCTGTTCCTAGTTTTAGACTGATGTGCACAGCTTCCCCCTCCGCCCCTCTCCTTTTTAAATTAGCAGAGATAATCCTTACTAAGCACCTGGCTGCCTTGCTCCTATTCTGCATCGGTGTCTGTCTCCTTTCATCTGTCATTTTAATGCAAAATCTGAATGCAGTTTCACTGCTTTAAGAGATTTTCTGGGAGCCTACTGATATTTTTCCAAGAACAAGAACACTTAAAAATACATCTTTGTATCAGAATTTCAAGCACTGGAATAATAAAAGAATGATGACAAGAATAAGCAAATGGTTTGGGGAAAAATCATACTCTACTTTCTGAAAGTAATGGTTAAGAATCCTATCGCCATCATGAAAGAAAAGTGAAGTGGTTCAGTCGTGTCCGAATCTTTGTGACCCCATGGACTGTATGTAGCCTACCAGACTCCTCTGACCATGGGATTTTCCAGGCAAGAATACTGGAATGGGTTGCCATTTCCTTCTTCAGGTGATCTTCCCGACGCAGGGATTGAACCCCGGGTCTCCCGCATTGTAGGCAGATGCTTTACCGTCTGAGCCACCAGGAAAGTCCATGAATTATGACTGCTATCATGAGTCATGATTAAATTGGTACATAATTTTAAAAAAGACTAGATTAGGGTAACTGCTATGTTTTCCATTTCTCTATTCCTCCAAAGGGGTGAAACTGGTGAAAATACAGGAAGTAGACTCATTTGTTTGGGATTCAATGAATAGTCCAATTACACAGATAAAATTTGGGTTGGTGTGGGAAGAGAGCAAAATAGCCAAGATGTTGTGTTCAAGGTCTCTCACCCCGTGTTTTGTAAATAATGACTATGTAACAAAATTACTGCAGATGGTGACTGCAG
>SJYV01030842.1:57170-113880 GCA_006410875.1 Neotragus pygmaeus
GAAGCTGAAACTCCAGTACTTTGGCCACCTCATGCGAAGAGGTGACTCACTGGAAAAGACTCTGATGCTGGGAGGGATTGGGGGCAGGAGGAGAAGGGGACGACAGAGGATGAGATGGCTGGATGGCATCACGGACTCGACGGACGCGAGTCTGAGTAAACTCCGAGAGATGGTGATGAACAGGGAGGCCTGGCGTGCTGCAATTCATGGGGTCGCAAAGAGTCGGACAGAGCGACTGAACTGAACTGAACTGAACAGCCGAGCTCATTTATAGCACTGCGCATGCGCGTCACGAGTTACTCACTTGGTCACAGGCTGCTCTGGGGTAAGCCTGAACGAGCTCCACCTACAAAAGCAATGGCATTGCTGTGTCCCGCTGGGTCACTCAAGAGACTAGAGAATACAGCATGTCTGCTGCCAGAAGAGAAGAACCGCATCTGCAGTTCCTACGGCTCCTTGAGTTTTCTTCCAGCTTCTCCACTCACATCTTGTCTACCATGGGTTCAACAAACAGTGCACACGATGAGATATAGCAAGGCAACTGGCGCTGTGAACAGGATCAGCAATACATTTGGTTTGGATAAATATTGAAAATTGTGTTGTATCAATATATCAACATGCTCTTTTCTTCAACAACACAACTTTTAAACCAGCTTAGACTGTTCATGTGAATTCAGCTCCCAAGGTAAACTGTTTAAGAATGTATGGAAAGATGTAGAATTTCTTAGGCATAGTCACATATGTTAAGGCATAAGTAAGGCCTATGATCCTCACACACAGGAATGTGTACAACAGTAGTTTCTGTCTGTGGTTACAAATTCATAGGATAGTCCACTATTATCAGTCATTATTTTAGTTGGAGCTTATACATAAAACATCTACTTCTGTTTTATTGACTATGCCAAAGCCTTTGACTGTGTGGATCACAACAAACTGAAAAATTCTTAAAGAGATGGAAATACCAGACCACCTGACCTGCCTCCTGAGAAATCTGTATGCAAGTCAAGAAGCAACAGTTAGAATCGGACGTGAAACAACAGACTGGTTCCAAATTGGGAAAGGAGTACATCAAGCATGTCATTGTCACTCTGCTTATTTAACTTATATGCAGAGTATATCATGTGAAATGCCAGGCTGGATGAAGCACAAGTTGAATCAAGATTGCCAGGAGAAATATCAGATATGCAGATGACACCACCCTTATAGCAGAAAGCAAAGAACTAAAGAGCCTCTTGATAAAATTGAAAGAGGAGAGTGAAAAGGCTGGCTCAAAACTCAACATTCAAAAAACAAAGATCATGGCATCTAGTCCCATCACTTCATGGCAAACAGATGGGGAAACAATGGAAACAGTGAGAGACTTTGTTTTCTTGGGCTCCAAAATCACTGCAGAAGGTGACTGCAGCCATGGAATTAAAAGACACTTGCTCCTTGGAAGAAAAGCTATGACCAACCTAGATAGCATATTAAAACATTTTCCAACAAAGGTCCATCTAGCCAAAGCTATGGTTTTTCCAGTAGTCATGCATGGATGTGAGAGCTGGACTATGAAGAAAGCTGAGTGCTGAAGAATTGATGCTTTTGAACTGTGGTGTTGAGAAGACTCTTGAGAGTCCCTTGGACTGCAAGGAGATCCAACCAGTCCATCCGAAAGGAAATCAATCCTGAATATTCATTGGAAGGACTGATGCTGAAGCTGAAACTCCAATACTTTGGCAACCTGATGCAAAGAACTTACTCACTGGAAAAGACCCTGATGCTGGGAAAGATTAAAGGCAGGAGGAGAAAGGGGTGACAGAGGATGAGATGATTGGATGGCATCACCAACTCAAAGGACATGAGTTTGAGTAGGCTCTGGGAGTTGGTGATGGACAGGGAAGCCTGGCGTGGTAAAGTCCATGGGGTCACAGAGTCCAACATGACTGAGCAACTGAACTGATACACAAAACAAGATGGGAAGGTGTGAAACCTTAAATACTCCAGTTCTCTGAAGTTCTGAAGGTCACACAAGTGGTCACTCAGTCAGGTCTGTGTCAAAGGCCTCCACCATGAGTCAGAGCCTCCAGTTATTTGATGTGCTCACTTCCCTTTATTATACATGAAATCTTACATACAAAAAGAGGGGCCACAACTGTCCAGGGATGGACAGTTAAATATAAACATAGAAAAATAGTTATCAAGTTGAATACACACCTATACCACACCTAATTCTTCCAGGAATTTTGGTCAAATCATAGTGTGAAATATTTGGAATTAAAAAATAATTACTCATGGCAGTAATGTCCAACTAGGCGGACGATTCAGGATGCTTTGGGGAATTCTCCATTACAAGCATGGGTATAGACACTAGCTTATTTCATTTTGATAAGATGGGAAGACTAAAGTGTTTTTACAAGTTCCACATTTCAAGTGTGTTCTAAAATCTGTGCTACAGAACTAATGTGAAAATAGCCTAATTCTAAAATTATATTCCTGTTGCTCTCACTGCACAGATCTACTTTTGAAAATAATTAGGCTGCTTAATATCTTGAAAACTTACCTTGAGAAATCTCATGAATAGAATATTCACCAGGATTTCCATTTGACAGTGTGTGAAGTAATGGATCTCAGTGCTATATTTTTGTCACAAGATTGTAGTCTCATATTTGACAAAGATTTTTCAAAATACAGACTAAAGATCATTGGTATACGTTATTAGTTTAGCTATGTTGAACACTGTCAATTCATCACAGAGTCTGATAAAAATTGATTCAGCTAAAGATCTGGCTCTTATATAAAATATTATAGTTAAATCTAAACTCTTAAAAACTCTTAATGGATTGCCTCAGATTAGACACAGAAAATATATTTCAGTTTTATAGAACTTAAATATTTTAAGACAGCCTATCTAAATACTTTCGTAGCTTTCAGTATGTACCGTTTGTGTGTGTGAGGTAGTATGTACTATTGATTAAGATCATGGGACATGGATTCACTCTGTGGTCCACCACTTACTTGAGTTTGGGGCCTGGCTTTTTGAATCTCATAAAATCAAAGTCTTTCTTTTCAGATTTATTAAATGGAGATGACAAAAAATTATAGAAATTTTTGTGGAGATTGAAATAATTTAGGATAGTTTAGGATAAATAATTTAGGATAGTGAACATCAGATTAGATGCAAACTTACTATAGAAAATCATTGTACTAGGTTGGGAAATCTATGTATGCCTCTTAATAACCGTCCAGACTTTCAGGGTTGCAAGGTACCAATAGTAAACCTTGAAAGAACACATTTAACTGGCAGTTATATGACTTGAACTAAGTGAAATCTAGTATCAACAGATGTATTGACCTAAAATCAGGAAATTTAATGAGTTCATACTGAAAAAGAAATTGAGGCAATCTAAGATGTAAAGAAAAGCAAGACAGAAACACAATTTCATTTCCATAAACTTCAAATTAAAAAAGTCAGAAATATTTAAGATGAAATCTTACCAACCATCAATAAGAATAGGAAGAGATGGAGAAAAAAGGAGAGACTAGCTATTTCATGAGTTGGCTATTCATATTGGAAGTTTTTCATCCTCAGGTCAGTAAATCAAATATGATCTCAGACAGTGCAGAGGACTGCAAATATACTGGTTGCTCCTGCTGTGAAAAAGACAAGAGTATAATTAAGCTCTCATCCATCCAGGTCTATCCCAGCCTCGGCTCACTCATGGATGAGTCACAGCTCTGATGTGCCGATTGCCCTCGGCAGAGCCAAAGCAGTGATTAAATGCTCAGAGCTTAGGAGCTGGAGAATTCTCCTTCATGCTTAAATTGAGGCTGATTCTGGAGGATATCCAGTGATTGCTAGGGATTTGGGATGGTCTTCTGCAAACCATCCACAGTAACTGATGCCAACAGGCTCTCCATTGAGCAGATGAAGTGCGGGCTGAGGAGCTCTTGGACAAATTTGTTTTTCATATATAATGAATGTTTTCAAATATAAATTATTAATTGTACTTTAAAAGTTGACTGTATAAAATGAATTTTCAGTTAACCTATGCTTCAAATGGTCTGCAATATATAAACAACTAAAGATACAAAAACATTTCTTTACTCAACATATGACAAAAGTTTATTCCTTTGTATAAAACATTGCTTTTTTTAAATGGATTCTGTATCATAATACTCTTATTTTGTCACAGGGGAAGACTTTATTGTATGACAAAAATCCTTTCTAAACTGCACAAAATAATATATTTTAAAGCAATTGACCCAGAAGATTCTAATGGATACTGATTACTTTTCACTGATGGGGCATGATGATGCTGCTTGGGTCACCAGCTTAAGGTTTGAATATCAAGATTATCTATATATTATCCTTGCATTTTTGTGTATCTAAGTTATTTATAAATAGTCATGCATTATGAATCCAGCTGTTCATACAGAAAAATTCAATTCCAAATTTGTGCACAAATTTGGAGTTGCTATTGAGTTATAGAGCACCTACCATATTAAATATGTGAGGAGGATAGTACTTAACCCATGGCCACTGTTCATTGCTCAGAGCGAATATAGTTGGGGGAGTTTTAAGGNAAAAATTCAATTCCAAATTTGTGCACAAATTTGGAGTTGCCATTGAGTTATAGAGCACCTACCATATTAAATATGTGAGGAGGATAGTACTTAACCCATGGCCACTGTTCATTGCTCAGAGCGAATATAGTTGGGGGAGTTTTAAGGACAGAATGCATTTATGTTCAAAATGATACATAGATTTGATTCTGGAGCTGTATATACTTTTATTATTTTATTTTTTAAATTTTTGGCTGTGCTGGGTCTTCACTGTTACACGGGCTTTTCTCTAGTTGCAGCAGGTGGTGGCTATTCTCTAGTTGCAATGTGCAGGCTTCTCATTGCTGTAGCTTCTCTTGTTGCAGAGCAGGGACTCTGTGGTGGCTTGTTGCAGAATGGGGGCTCTAGGGCATGCAAGCTTCAGTAATTGTGGCTCATGGGCTCCGTAGCTGTGGCTCCTAGGCTCTAGAGCATAGACTCCATAGGTGAGGCACACAGGATTTTGTCATTCTACAGCATGTGGGACCTTCTTGGATCAGGGATGAAACCCATGTCTCTTGCATTGGCAGGTAGATTCTTTACCACTGAGCCACCAGGGTAGCCCCAGGTTCTATATACTTTTAACCAAAGATAGATTGAATGACAAATTGAATGACAGACTTTTTGTGCAGTTGTTCTTGTTCAATCACTAAGTCATGTATGACTCTTTGTGACCCCGTGAACTGTAACACGCCAGGCTCCTCCATCTTCCACTATCTCCAAGAGTTTGCTCAAACTAATATCCATTAAATCCATGATGCTATTTAAACATCTCCCCCTCTGCTGCCCCCTTTTCCTTTTGCTTTCAGTCTTTCCCAGCATCATGGTCTTTTCCAATGAGTCAGCTCATCGCTTTAGCTAACCAAAGTATTGAAGCTTCAGCAATAGTCCTTCCAATGAATATTCAGAGTTGATTTCCTTTAGGATTAACTGGTTTGATGACCTTGCTATCCAAAGAAATTTCAAGAGTCTGCCCCAGCACTGCAATTTGAAAGCATCAATTCTTTTTTTTAATCTTTATTTTTTATTTTTTCTTTATTACAATGTTTTTAATTTTATGTTTATTTATTTTTTTAATTTTTATTTTTACTTTATTTTGCTTTGCAATACTGTATTGGTTTTGCCATACATTGACATGAATCCGCCATGGGTGTATATGAGTTCCTAGTCCTGAACCCCCCTCCCACCTCCCACTCCATATCATCTCTCTGGATCTTCCCCGTGCACCAGCCCCAAGCATCCTGTATCCTGTATCGAACATAGACTGGTGATTCGTTGGGAAAACTGGACAACCACTTGTAAAAGAATGAAACTAGATCACTTCCTAACACCATACACAAAAATAAACTCAAAATGGATTAAAGATCTAAACGTAAGACCAGAAACTATAAAACTTCTAGAGGAGAACATAGGCAAAACACTCTCCGACTGAAACCATCACTTCTTTGGTGCTCAGACTTCTTTATGATCCAGCTCTCACATCTGTACATGACTACTGGAAAAACCATAGCTTTGACTATACAGACCTTTGTCGGCAAAGTGATGTCTCTGTTTTTTAATATGTTGTCTAGGTTTATCATAGCTTTCCTTTCAAAGAGCAAGCGTCTTTTAGTTTTATGGCTGCAGCCACTGTCTGCAGTGATTTTGGAGCCCCCCAAAATAAAAGTTATCACCGCTTCCAATTTTTCCCTGTTTGCCAGGAAAAAGTGGGACTGAATGCCATGATCTTAGCTTTCTGAATGCTGAGTTTTAAGTTAGCTTTTTCATTTTCCTCCTTCACTGTTATCAAAAGGCTCTTGAATTCCTCTTCATTTTCTGGCATTAGAATGGTATCATCTGCATGTCTTGGGTTATTGATATTTCTCCTGACAATCTTCATTCCAGTTTGTGATTCATCTAGCTCAGCATTTTTACATGATGTACACTGCATGTAAGTAAAATAAGCAGGGTGACAATATACAGCCTTGATGTACTCCTTTCCAAATTTTGAACCAGTCTGTTGTTCCATGTCTGGTTCTAACTGTTCCAAATAGGGATGATTTTACTTTTTCCTTTCTGATTTGCATGCCTTTTATTACTTTTTCTTGTGTAATCTCTCTGGTTAGGGTTTCCCATACTATGACAATAAAAACAGCACGTGTGGACATTTTTGTCTTATTCCTGATCTTAGAGGAAAAGCTTTCAGATTTTAGCCTTGAGTATGATGTTAACTGTGGACTTGTCATATATGGCCTGTATTTTGTTGAGGTACATTTGCTCCATATCCCTATTTATTGAGAGTATTTATCACAAATGAGTGTTGAATTTTGTTAGATGCTTTTTATGCATTTATTGAGATGGTCATGTCATTTTTATTTTTCATTTTGTTAATGTGATATGACCCAGTAATTGATCTGTAGATATTGAACTATCTTTGATCCTTGGAATAAATCCTACTTTATCATAATGTATGATCCTTTTAATGTATTGTTGAATTTAATTTGCTAAAGTTTTGTTGGGGATTTTTGAGTTTGTATTCAACAAAGATACTATCACATAATTTTCTTTTCTGTGGTATCCTCATCTGGTTTTGGTATTAGAATAAGGCTTCCCTTGTAATGTGCATTTGGAAGTATTCTCTTCTATGTTTGAAGCAGTTTGAGAAGAATTAATTCTTATTTGGTATTAGAATACTCTTGGTATTCTTGCTTGGTATTAACTCTTATTTGAATGTTTGATAGAATACATGAGTGAAACTGGTTCTGGACTTGTTTTGTTGGGAGTTAGTCTTTTTTATTTTTATTTTTAAATTACTTATTTAATCTCCTTGCTAGTAAGCAGTCTGTTCATATTTTCTTTCTTCATGTTTTAGATGGAAAGGCTGTAGGTTTCTGAGAAAGTATGCATTTATTTTACAAAGCTCAATTTTGGTATATAAATGTTTATAGTAGTCTCTTATGATCCTTGAACTATCATATCTATTGTAATGTCTTTTTTTTTTCTAATTTTATTTATTTAGCTCTCTCTCTTTATATTGGTGAATCTAGATGATAGTTTGTCAATTTTATTTATTTTCCAAAAAACCCAGCTCTTGGTTTCATTGATTTTTTTTCTATTGACTTTTTTAGTCTCTATTTTACTTATTTCTGTTCTGGTGTTTGTTTTTTCTTTCCTTTGCATTTGGAGTTTCATTTCTTTTTCTAGTTCCTTGAAGAGTAGACTTCAGATGTTTATTTGAGATTTTTATTGTTTCCTGAGCTGAAATGTATTGCTGGAAATTTTCCTCTTAGAACTACTTTTGCTGCACTCCCATTCATTTTGTTATATTGTATTTTCTTTTTCTTTTTTCTCAAAATTATTTTTATTTCTCTTTTGTTTTCCTCTTTGATTCTTGGTTGGATGAATAACTCAGTTGGATGTTATTTAACCTTTATATATTTGAGGAATTTTCAGTTTTCTTCTTGTAACTTATTTTAGTTTCACACTCTTAAGGTCAAAAAAAATCCTTGATATAATTTCAGTCTTCTTAAAATTATTAAGATTTGTTTTGTGGCCTAGTGTGTGATCATTCCTGAAGACGGTTCCCTGTGTGCTTGAAAATATAAGTATTCTGCTGTTTGGGAAGGAAACAAGTGTGTGTGTTTGTGTATTTATATATCTATTAAGTCTGTCTGGTCTAATGTGACACTTAAGTTGATGTTTCCTTGTTGATTTTATGTGCAGATGATCTGACCATTGGTGTAAGGAGAGTTATATATCCTTTAAAACTACATATTTAAATTTTAAACTTAGTTCTTATATTTGTACTTACCTTTAAAAAGGAGATATATAGAATTGTCTAAGGTTAAGAGTACAAGATATAATAATATTAGTAAGAAAGCTAAAAGAAAATGTACTTCAGTGATTAATGGAAATTATGGGTATATTTAATTCATCTGCTTTACTATTTTACAGTATTTTAATAGCTTATGATTAGTCTTTGAGCTTCTGTGGTCCAATATATTGACAACCCCAAAATTCTAAAAAATCAGAACCAACATCTGATGAAATTTCCAATAAAATTTATGAAAAGATTTTATTCTCTCCTCCTTCTCTCATAAGTACCAGATTAATTTCTTCTCTCTCATATACAGCTGTATTTCAGTTTGCTTTTAGGAGTGAATTTACATGCTTTACTCAAGGATTGTTTCTATCCCCTTATGTTATTTAACTGAAAAGGCAATCTTAATTAGCAGAAACTTATTTATTAAAAGCTTATTAATTTTTGTGTTAAAATTTTTACCTTTCAATGAGAGCTACAAAATGAGAAATAATACTGAGATTTTTTTTATTAATGTCTAATTAGATAGCATAATGTGAAAGTAATTTAATTTGCATGTCACATCTGGAACACAATGAAAATTGCATAACCATATGGAAAATTATCATTTGAATTAAAATGTGCAAATAAATCAAATTCCTTAAACTATGTATATATGGTTTAAACTTAGTTAAGTTAGTTTGAGACACTAAAAGTATATTTAAAAACTCAATTTTAACTCAATTTAGTAAAATAATGCAACATGAGTACATTAATTCCTTTAATGTGGGACTTAAATTTATCTCTTTATAGACATCATTAATTTCTAGCTCTTGTTTTCATATCATGTCTTTCTTCATTTTTTCTCTTATTTATTCAGATTTTTAACTCTCAAGTAAAAGTCATATCATCATCAACTGATATTCATGTATAGTTCACTATATTATGTCTAGTGCAAGAGAATCATGTTTAATAAACAGTTAAATAATGCTACATACATATATAATATATAAATATCACAAACTACTATGTCAATCTTAAAATTCTGTGAAAGAATATTGGATGATAAGGGAAAATATTTTTAAATCATCTAAAGAAAACAAAAGCAAGATACAATACTTCCATAATCATAAGTAATTCCAATTTCAAATGTAAATATATATATGAATATATAAAATGCTGGAAATTAATACACCAAAATAATATTATATATGCTGAGGGTTTGGGGAGCTAGCAAATGAGATTAGATATAATATTGCTTTTATTCCTTATATATTTCTCTATTTCACAGAATTTCTATGGTGAATGCATATTAAACTTTTATAAATTATATTCATTTAGTCATGTTTTAAAATATATTTTGATTAATGGATTTATTTTTGAAATTAACAGCATTTAAATTCTTAAAAGTCATTGCCTTACTTCATTCATGTGTAATCTGATACTGTGCCCAGTCTGATATTGTGCCCTCAGACAACTATATACCTCTTATTACTCTATCAGAAATGTAAAGTATAGCAAAATACCTCATTTACTATTGCAAACTGAGGAAAGTTAATTACTCTATCATTTCTCAGTTATATTCCCAATCGAAATTACATATACTGAATACGAACAACAATAGTGGAAAAAAACTCTAGCCAGTCACCTTCAGAGTAATTCAGTATGATGACCATGCCAACAAAATTTTAATCTCTGAAGTGCTGGTTTCTAGTTTATAGCCAAAAATAGAAAATTTTAAAGCAAGGTTGATAGAGCACAAGATAGAATAATATTTTGATTTTACCTTTTAAACCTTAGTGTGGGCTTCAAATCAGCACATGGAATTTTTTTCAATTTATATTTATTTTTTTCTTTGTGAAAGTAATAAATTTTGAAAGGTTCTATAAAATATAAATGTCTTTGGATACACTGATAAAACAAAGCTACAAAGAGCATACCACATGGACAAGACCCAGTTGAGCATGAGTTTTAAGTATAATCTTAGCTGACATTTATCTCAAATTCTCTCTTACTTTGTCATTACACTATTACAGGTAAAAGTTTGAGTGGGCCATAAATCAGAGGTTCTCTAATTCTGTCTGAAAACTCAAGGCTGATTTATTTAAATTTATCTGAAATCCCAAGGCCCTTAGAGAATGGATTATAAAATAGAGATGTATGGTTCTCTGAAAGGTAGCCGACATTGCATTATGGTCTATAAAACTTTATACTTGCTCCAGTCTTTTAACTTATTCTCTATTTCAGAATAGAAAGTTATATANGTCAATTTGCGTGCCTAGGAAGAAGAGCAAATGGATTCCAGTGAACAGCAGTCTACAGTAGAAATTAGTTCTGTGCTATATTTTAACGTCTGAATGATGTTAAGTAAAAAAAAAAAAAAAAAAACAGCTCCTATGGTGGAAAATATCTACATTATGGTGTCATAAAAATAGGATGAATTAAGATTCATTATACCTGGGCCTTATGTTGCTTCCACCTTTAACATGTGAATAAACAGGCAAATCATTAAACTTTGAAATTCCATTTTGAGTTTTCTGACTGAATTGTCTCTAAGATTAGCTACCTCTCTAAAATTCTGTAATTATACTTTTGACAGTTTCTGAGGTGTTGAATGAGACATAACTGTACAAACTTTCAGCAAATTAAAAAATGATGACTATTTTCTGAAAAGAATATTGAAGTTCATATGGATAACTGTTATTACATACCACAGATAAGTTATTCTTTTTCTAGGAATCATAGTTCAAGTAAGTGAGTAAGTATATTACATACCAATTGATTTTGTCACAGTTTTTCTTAAAATTCTGTTCACCATTGCATGTTGATAACATTATTTCTGGAACATTGTAAGTACTCAGTAAATGTGTGCTGAGTGAATAAATGCATGAATAACTATAGATAAAGTGAATTAAAATTAAATTCATCTCTTATAGCCTGAATTTGTATCAAAAATATCACTTATGCTATAGATCATCTCCATGATTAATAAAAAAAATCAATAAAATACAAACCAGGAAAGAAGATGCTCCAATAAAACTTCAGAGCAGTATTCTCTGATTTTTCTTTAGAGCGTGCTGTAAATGAATTCAGATTAGTCTGATAATTAAGCTAACTCTAGCAAAAATCTAGAAAATGTTATTCCGCACCTGGGACTGGTAAGTGTACAGATATTATGTAGTTCAAATGAAAAAGACTGCATTTTCCATAACATATTACTTCCCAGAATTGATATTTTTGGAGGAATTTCCTAAGGGAACAACCTAGAGAAGAAACGTAATATGTAAATGTGAAAAGATTTAAATTTTGAAGCTGGTAGAAAGCTTCAAAACACTATGTAATAATTGGCATATTTTGTCCTTCCATATTCTTGAATATGGTGTCATCCCACTAACCCACCAACTTGGAGGAGAGTTTCCCTTCCTCGAATGCTTATGGGAGAGAAAATGTTGCTTATATTGAAGTAGATGCAGGCAAATTTCCCCCACATATTTCTTTAATTCTTACATTTGGTCACTTAAAAGGTTTTTTTTATTGTATATATTTTATTTACTAGGTTTTTGAGATAGAACTGGTAGGTAACCTTATGTTGTTTCATTACATACAGTGTATTTATTCAATATTTGTATATATCGTGAAATGACCACACTGTCTACTTAACATCTATCACCATTCATAGTTATAAATATTTTTTCATGTGATGAAAGCTCTTATGGTCTACTCTCTTAAGCAACTTTCAAATATAAAATGGAATATTCTTAACTATAATCCTCATGCTATATGTTACATCCATAACATTTATTTTATAACTAGAAGTTTGTATCTTTTGACACCTTCCTTCACTCATTTCACTCACCCCAACATCCCTTTCCTCTGACAGCCACCAATTCATTCTTTGTATCTGTAAGCTAAATTTTTGTTTCTTGTTTTAGATTCCAAATATAAGTGTGATTATATGGTATTTATCTTTCTCTGTCTGACATAGCAGTCACCCTTGAAGCCCATCCATGTTAACACAGATGGCAATGTTTCATTCTTTTTTAGGCTGAATAATATTCCATTGTCTGTATAAACCACATCTTCTTTGGTCACTTATCCATCAACAGACACAGGTTTTTTCTTGGTTATCATAAATGATGTTACAGTGGTCATGGGGTGTCTATATCTTTGAGTTCTTTTTAAAAGGGGAATTGCTGAGTTATATGGTATTTCTGTTTTTAGTTTTTTAGTAACCTCCATCCTGTTTTCTATAGCGATTGTACCAATCTACATTCCCACAACAGTGCAGAAGGGCTCCTGTCTCTACATATCCTCACTCACACTCTTTATTTCTAGTTTTGAGAACAGCCATTCTGACAGGTGTGAAGTAATATCTTAATGTGGCTTTGATTTGCATTTCCTTCATGACTAGTGATATTGAACCTTTTTTCACGTACCCCTTGGCCAGCTGTATGTCTTTGTAACAATTTCTGTTCAACCTCTGCCCATTTTTAAATCAGATTATTTGAGTTATTTTTGCTATTGAGTTGTATGAGTTCTTATATAGTTTGAATATTAATCCTTTATCAGATACATTGTTTCCAAATATTTTCTCCCATTCAGTAGGTTGCCTTTTATTTTGGTGATGCTTTCCTTTGCTACACAGAAGCTTTTCAGTTTAAGGTAGTACCACTTGTTTATTTTTACTTATATTGCCTTTGCTTTTGGTGTCAAAAAAAAACAACTTCACTAAGATCGATGTCGAAAAGCTTGTTGCCTGTGTTTTCTTCTAAGCATTTTATGGTCTCAGGTCATATATTTAAATCTTAATTCATTTTAAGTTAAATTTGTGTTTTGAGTAAGATAGTGCTTCAGTTTCATTCTTTTGCATGTGGCTGTTCAGTTTTTCCAGCATTATTCACTGAAGACACTGTCCTTCTGCAATTATATATGCTTAGATCCTTCATCAGAAATCAACTGAGCATATATGTGTGGATTTATTTCTGGGTTTTCTATTGTTTCATTGTGTGAAATCTATGTGTCTGTTTCTATGCCGATATTATATGGCTTTGATCACTGTAGTTTTGTAACATCACGTGAAGTCAAGGACTGTGATGCCTTCAGCTTTCTTCTTTCTCAAGACTGATTTAGCTATTCAGGGCCTTTTATGGTTCCAACTTCATGTGTTTACCAAGCATTTTCATGGCGGTAGGTATGAATACATACTAGTGACATAAAATACAAAGATCCTGCCCTCCTGCATGTGTAATCACCAATAAAATTTCTATATTACAGTATTGGTTTGAGTAAAAAGAGTAAATAATTTAGCATTCATTGATTACAGAAAAGCAAAACATTAAAAAAATAGATTTAAATGAAGCAGGGTAGTGGGAAGTTTAAATCCTGTTTTCTTGCTAATATCCAAAAGTATGTGTAAATGCTAGAAAAAATTATCATAGATCAAAAAATAGAATCTAAATTGGAGGGTAGATATTGTGAATTCCATTAATGCATTTAATCATTTGGTGAGTATTGAGTCCTTACTAAGGACCAAACATACAAAGATTAATAAGATGTTATTTAGGAAAATATGATTACAATACAATGTAATGGAATTATAAAAGAAGTACAATACTATAGAGAACTTAGAGTGATCACTTAATATAGATGAGAGTGCCATAATTTAAGATAACTTGGATATGTAAGAGACCATTTCCAGGAGTGTCATTTTCTGAAACACATGGTACAGAAAAGAGATTACCTCTGGGCTAGAGTCAAATCTGGCACCTCAGTATGAACTTGAGATACATGACATCAGTTCTTGGAGCTTCAATTTCCTCATACATTTCATGAAATTATAACTACTAGAAAGATTGCTGCAAGTATTTGATGTATTAATATATAGTCTAATGGCCTAGTGTGTAGTAGATCTTCTGTAAATGGTGATAGAATTATAACTCAGTTGGTAAGGAATCTGCCTGAAATCNTTTCATGAAATTATAACTACTAGAAAGATTGCTGCAAGTATTTGATGTATTAATATATAGTCTAATGGCCTAGTGTGTAGTAGATCTTCTGTAAATGGTGATAGAATTATAACTCAGTTGGTAAGGAATCTGCCTGAAATCAGGAGACCCTGGTTCAATTCCTGGGTCAGGAAGATCTGCTGGAGAAGGGATAGGCTACCCACTCCAGTATTCTTGGACTTCCCTTGTGGTTCAGCTGGTAAAGAATCCACCAGCAATGCAGGAGACCCTACTTCGATCCCTGGGTTGGGAAGGGAAAGGATACCCTCTCCAGTTTTCTGGCCTGGAGAATTCCATGGACATACAGTCCATGGGATCACGGAACAGTTGACAAGCTGGTAGGAGGTGGACTAAATAGAGAGAAGAATAATAGTGAATGAATTCAAACAGGCAGAGCTCTGGAGTTTGATAGTTAAGGACAGCTGTAATATTCTAAGGAGTGATGCAGAATATAATTTCTGTTATAGGAAATTACTCTGGTGGCAACTGGAAGGTGAATTGAAGATTGAGCAGTGTGGCAGTTAGAGAGATTGTATACATCCATTTCTCCTGGGTACTAGGTACTACTGATCACTGATAAGTGATCAGTTCAGTCACTCAGTCATGTCCAACACTGTGACCGCTTGGACTGCAGCCCGCCACACTTCATTGTCCATCACCAACTACCAGAGCTTGCTCAGACTCATGTCCATCGAGTTGGTGATGCCATCCAACCATCTCTTCCTCTGTCATCCCCCTCTCCTTCCCTCAGTCTTTCCCAGCATTAGGGTCGTTTCCAGTGATTCAGTTCTTTGCATCAGGTAGCCAAAGTATTGGAGCTTCAGCTTCAGCATTAGTCCTTTTAATGAATATTCAGGGTTGATTTCCTTTATAATTGACTGGTTTGATCTCCTTGCAGTCCAAGGAACTCAGTAATACCCACCACCCCGAGACCCCAACTCAATAACATACCATATCACAAAGGGTGCACCCAACTAGATACCTGTTATTCAGCTTATGACACTGAACACCTTCCATTTGGAGGAAGTGTAGAAGAGACATGTACCCTCATAGAGGTCCCCCCAGCGTTTTTGGTGCCAGGCACCCACTTCATGGGAGACAATTTTTCCATCAACCTGGGAGGGGATGGTTTTGTGATGATCCAAACACATTCAATTTATTGTGTGCTTTATTTCTATTATTATTACATCAGGGCCATCTCAAATTATCAAGCATTATATCCTAGTTGGGGACCCCTGCTCTAGATTGAGATTTGTTTTCTTTGCTCATCATGTTATGCCAGCACAAACATTCATGGGATTGGTAAACGCCTTATCCACTCTCCTGGTATGATGATATGACTGTTGTAAAGAAATCATGTTGTGGAAAAAGTAAATTTCAAAACTATGATTCATAAACGTTATCAGTTAACTGATCATCAGGAAGTATCTGATAAAATGTCTATTAAAAATGCATTTCTTCAGCACGAGATGTCAAATCACTTTCAGGCTTGGACAGTATCTCATACTAAAGGACATGTTAAATGGTTTGTATTTTTGTTGTCTTTCTCTAATAATCTGGAAAAGGAAATGGCAACCCACTCCAGTATTCTTGCCTGGAGAATTCCATGGACAGAGGAGCCTGGCGGGCTACAGTCCACAGGGTCTCAAAGAGCTGAACCCGATTGAGCAACTTTTACTTTCTCTAATAACCAGAACTCAAGTGTCAGGCCTCTTGGCATTTACTTTGACATGGAGCCTGCCCTTAGAAAACTCAATGATCCACTTGTGAATTTTTTGTTTTCCCTTGTGTAACTGAACCAATATCTCCACCAATCAAAAACTGACTACTACCTGGGCTTTGGGGGTTTTTTATGCTACTTATTCAACAATCCCAAAGAGAAGTTTATATGGTCACCATGGGCAGTGGATCTGTTTTAACGAAAATTGGGTTATATTTCTGCAGTCTAGAAATTCCAGCCCTCTTTCTGCTTCTTTACATATTCTCTTTCATACTTATTACATTCTAATGCTATATACAATTTAATGTTCATTGTTAATCATATATCACTTTTGTGCTTAAATATAAGTGACTCAAGGACAGAGATCATTGTCTTGTTTTGTCTACTAAAAATTTCCATAGAATAGAGCTGTGCCTAGAATATATCAGTTCAGTTCAGTTCAGTCTCTCAGTCATGTCCGACTCTTTGCGACCCCATGAATCGCAGCACCCCAGGCCTCCCTGTCCATCACCAGCTCCCGGAGTTCACTCAGACTCACATCCATCAAGTCAGTGATGCCATCCAGCCATCTCATCCTCGGTCGTCCCCTTCTCCTCCTGCCCCCAATCCCTCCCAGCATCAGAATCTTTTCCAATGAGTCAACTCTTCACATGAGGTGGCCAAAGTACTGGAGTTTCAGCTTTAGCCTCATTNTCAGTCTTTTTCCCCCCAGGTATAATTTACACTGTGTTAATTATATTGGATATAAAATTCCATGTCCTGATTTATTCATGTAATGTTATCCCTCCCCACAAAAAACAAAAAACTTTTACTACAAAGTAGACATCATGTTAATCATTTAAGTTATGTGTATATACTAGATTATTCAATAATCATTCTTTTGTGACTCATTTAGTTTACTTTTATCTCTTTTTACTTTACTTTCATCTTTTTTTTTTCATCATTATAACTAGTTCTATGATTTGTTCATTCACCAAGAAAGAATCTTTTCAGGCAAGGGGACACAGTTGGGACTAAAGAAGGCAGAATCCCTTCCTTTGTGAAGCCAATGTTATAGCTGGGAAAGGAACAGTAAACAGATAACTGTCCACACTTTTAAAGGGATCGTATATCTATAAACACACTAAGGCAAGATATGGGTACCAATGGTAATAAGGAAGTTCTTATTTAGACAAGCTGAGTTTGGATTCTGAGGAGAAGATATTTGAACAGACACCTGAATGAAATAATGATTACAAAATTCAATGCATAAAGCTTTTTATTGCAAGTCTTTTTGAATATTTTATGCATGCGTGAAATCAGTAAACTAAAACCTGAATAATTTCATGTCACATCCTAGTCACTCCCCAGAAACAATTAGCATGAAGAATTTATAATCTTATACCTTATTAGAAGTAGCAAAACAAGCATATTTGACTTATGGTTGCTATATAGAGGCTCAGAGAATTATATGATTACTCAGGCCAGTTTTCTTATATGGTATGTTAGAGATCATGAAGCTGAAACCCAACTTTTGTTTTATATTAGCTAGCAAAATTTTCATAGAAAATGAATGTCCATGGGAATGATTCAAACAGGTTCATATCTTTGAGTTCAAATTATTGGCAACAGCATACCTATATATTTTTATACTTATAAAACAATTCTAATTTTCCTCTGGAATTCCAGCAGACAGAAAACTGTTATATTCAACAGAATGTGAACTGCAAAGGATTTCTGACAGTTGGGGTGCATAATGGAGATTGCCTTTGCTTAGATGTTTGCATAATCACTTACAGTCTGTATTCCTGGGAAAGTTCCTATATTTAGCATTACAGCATTTTGATAATAATGCAATAAGACAAATGTGAAATAAAGTGAAATAAATCTTGTTCTTTAACCCAGAAATGACTATAAACATTACCTTCATTGAAATTTCACTCATCTGCATATTTTCAGCTTGTGTAAGGAGAACAATGAAGGACAATTAGATGGTGGGGTTTTTAACTGAGGACAAGATTAAACCTTACTTATCAGATTTTCACATAGTACAAGCTGATAATTTTGGTCTGCATACTTTAGTAAAATCATGACATTTTGACCCTGGAGCACTTAAGGTCTGTTTAATTTTCTTTCACTGAAAAGAAAAATAGATTTTGGTAAGTTGTCTTGATGAGAAAAATTCATACAATATTTACATATGTTTTTGTGTATATCACGTTTTTATATTTTGAGATGAAANACAATGAAGGACAATTAGATGGTGGGGTTTTTAACTGAGGACAAGATTAAACCTTACTTATCAGATTTTCACATAGTACAAGCTGATAATTTTGGTCTGCATACTTTAGTAAAATCATGACATTTTGACCCTGGAGCACTTAAGGTCTATTTAATTTTCTTTCACTGAAAAGAAAAATAGATTTTGGTAAGTTGTCTTGATGAGAAAAATTCATACAATATTTACATATGTTTTTGTGTATATCACGTTTTTATATTTTGAGATGAAACAGCTTTTTCCTTTAGTTTTGTTTTTTAATAATATAGAATTATAGGTTTCTATCTCACATAGATGGGAAGTTTCAGAGCTTAAAAAGCCTTAAAGAAAGATTTGGGTACAGGTACAAGCCTCAAATTGGAGACACATTAGATTCAAGAATGGACTTTGGTGAATGAGAAAGAAAAAGAAAGCAGTGAAGTGAGAATAGACCTAGAAATGATAGAGGAGAATTATGTTAAGAATGGGCAGAAAAGGGTCAGAAGTACCATTAGGAAGAAAACACAGATGGAGAAGTAGAAAAAGATATAAATATTAAATAGAAGAACAAGGCAACAGGGAAAGAAGAGAAAACTGTTAGTAATGAGGATTATCTCAGTCCTGAAAAGAGAGAGGTGGGGGGTGGGGGGACCAATATCAGAAATGGCAAAGAGAGGAAGTGAAAGAAGAGCTTGAGGGAGAGTCAAAAGAAAAAGAAATTCCACATCAGGATTCTTTTGACTAAGGTTATACAGTCTCACCACAACTATACTACAATTAATTAACAAGACAATATCTCATAAAGATACAAAAGCATCTCAGAGAACACAAGACATGGAAATTCAGCCAGGTCTAAGGACTAGCCCCAGGAACTGGAAAGCTGACAGTGTCAAGGACTCGTCTCTTTTTCCAGTTCTTTCTTTTCTGCAGACTGGCTTCTGATTAGAAGTTTCGTTTTCTTTCAGTGTCTATTTTCACATCTACTCAGTGTAATTAGCATCAGAGACTAGCTAGGATTCTGAATTTTAATCTCAAAATAGCAGAGGAGTTTATATAACTCAGTTGGATCAAGAATCTACCTTAATCTGTGCTGTGCGCTATGCTAAGTCACTTCAGTCGTGTCCGACTCTTTGGGACACTATGGACAATAACTCACCAGGCTCCTCTGTCCATGGGACTCTCCAGGCAAGAATACTGAAGTGGGTTGCCATGTTCTTCTCCAGGGGATCTTCCTGACGAAGGGATCAAACCCGCATCTCTTACGTCTCCTGCATTGGCAGGCGGAGTCTTTACCACTAGCACCTCCTGGTTTAATCCGCCTTCACCCAGGAATGATAACTCAGTTGAGTTTTGTCAGTCTTCTACTTATGAATTGTGGAATAATTGTTAAGAAGGAAGCAGCTGAATAGGTTGAAAAGAAAAAGATATCAACTTCTTAGAAAAAGATTAATTAAAGGAGTGATGGAAGAAGGTGCTTATAGGTGAGTAAAGTAAAAGGAGTATTGAAAGAGAAACAGAGGGAGAGAGAATGGTAAAGAAGAATATTATGTTAAAGAGAAAGTGAAAGTTGCTCAGTCGTTTCCGACTCTTTGCGACTCCATGGACTATACAGTCCATGGAATTCTCCAGGTCAGAATACTGGAATCAACCCAATACAAATCAAGATGGTGAAGTAATTCTCCTGTGAGAACTCCAGAATTACAGTTCACTGCTGAACAATCAACCACAGGAGAATGTTGGATCCCACCAAAAAAAGATATCCCACATCCAAGGGCAAAGGAGAAGCTCCAGAAAGACCGTGGGAGGGGTGAAATACATTTAGAATCAAACCCCATATCCGCCAGAGATGCTCAGAGGGCACAAACCAAACTTTGTGAGCACCAGGAGACCCCACAGAGACTGTCAGACCTGCCTTTGAGTGTCTGAGTGTCTCCCACAGAGGTACAGGTCAGCAGTGGACTGCTGTGAGGCAGAGGCTCTGGGTGCAGCAGACCTGGCTATGGCAGAAGCCCTCTTGGAGGTCACCGTTAACCCCCCCATAGAGTGGCCAGAACTTACACAGGACTGGGAAACGGAGTGCACAGACAAAACCCTGTGGGCACCAGGACCCAGGAGCAAGGGGCAGGGACCCCACAAGAGACTGATCCAGATTGCCTGTCAGTGTCCAGGAGTCTCTGGCGGAGGCGTGGGTTGTGGTGGCCTGCTTCAGGGTCTGGGACACTGAATGGGGCATTGCGTGCACTGGACCTTTTGAAGGAAGTCACCATTAACTTCATTATCTCTACCATAGCTTGGTCTCCACTCAAACAATGGGGAGGGAACACAGCCTCGCCCATCAACAGAAAAATGGATTAAAGATTTGCTGAGCATGGTCCTGCCCATCAGAACAAGACCCAGTTTCCCCTAGTCAGTCTCTCTCAACAGGAGGCTTCCTTAAGCCTCTTAATCCTTAACCCTCAGGGGGCAGACAGAATGAAAACCACAGTCACAGAAAACTAATCAAATGGACCACATGGATCACAGTAATCACTTGTTTAACTCAATGACTTGCTTAATTATGAGCCATGCCATATAGGGCCACCCAAGATGGGTGAGTCATGGTGGAGAGTTCTGACAAAACGTGGTCCACTGGAGAAGGGAATGGCAAAACACTTCCGTATTCTTGCCTTGAGAACCCCATGAACAGTATGAAAGGCAAAAAAGAATAGGACACTGAAAATGAACTCCCCAGGTCAGTAGGTGCCCAATGTGCTATTGGAGATCATGGAAAAAAAACCTCCAGAAAGAATGAAGATGCAGAACAACAGCAAAAACAACGTCCTGTTGTGGGTGTGACTGGTGATGGAAGCAAAGTCCAATGCTGTAAAGAACAATACTGCACAGGAACTTGGGATGTCAGGTCCATGAATCAAGGTAAATTGGAAAGGGTCGAACAAGAGATGTCAAGAGTGAACATCGACATTTTAGGAATCAGTGAACTAAAATGGACTGGAATGGGTGAATTTAACTCAGATGACCATTATATCTACTACTATGGACAAAAATCCCTGAGAAGAAATGAAATAGCCCTCAGAGTCAACAAAAGAGTCCAAATTTCAGTCCTTGGGTACAATCTCAAAAATGACAGAATGATCTCTGTTTGTTTCCAAGGCAAACCATTCAATATCACAGTAATCCAAGTCTATGAACCAACCAGTAAGGCTGAAGAAGCTGAAGTTTAACAGATCTATGAAGACCTACAAGACCTTCAAGAACTAACATCCCCCCACAGTGTCCTTTTCATTATAGGGGACTGGAATAAAAAAAGGAGGAAGTCAAGAGATACCTGGAGTAACAGACAACTTTGGCCTTGGCATACAAAATGAAGCAGGGCAAAGACAGAGTTTTGTCAAGAGAATTCACTGGTCATACCATACAGCTTCTTGCAACAACACAAGAGAAGAAACTACATGGACATCACTAGATGGCCAAAACAGAAATTAAATTGATTATATTCTTTGCAGCCAAAGATGAAAAAGTGTATACAGTCAGGACAAACCTGGAGCTGACTGTGGCTCAGATCATGAACTCCTTATTGCCAAATTCAGACTTAAATTGAAGAAAGTAAGGAAAACCACTAGACCATTCAGGTATTACCTAAGCCAAATCCCTTAAGATTATACAGTGGAAGTGACATATAGATTCAAGGGATTAGATCGGTAGACAGAGTGCCTGAAGAACTATGGACAGAGGCTCATGACATTGTGCAGGAGGCAGTGATCAAGACCATCCCCGAGAAAAAGAAATGCCAGAAGGCAAAATGGTTGTCTGAGGAGGTGTTGCAAATAGCTGAGAAAAGAAGAGAAGCGAAGGCAAAGGAGGAAAGGAGAGATATACATGTCTGAATGCATAGTTTCAAAGAATAGCAAAATAAGATAATAGCAAGAAAGCCTTCCTCACTGATCAATACAAAGAAATAGAAGCAAACAATAGAATGGGAAAGACTAGAGATCTCTTCAAGAAAATTAGAGATACCAAGGGAACATTTCATGCAAAGATGGCCACAATAAAGGACAGAAATGGCATGGACCTAACAGAAGCAGAAGACATTAAGAAGAGGTGGCAAGAATACACAGAAGAACTATACAAAAAAGATCTATATGACCGAGATGACCAGGATGGTGTGATTACTCACCTAGAGCCAGACATATGGAATGTGAAGTCAAGTGGGCCTTAGGAAGCATCACTACAAACAAAAATAGTGGAGGTGATGGAATTCCAGTTGGCCTATTTCAAATCCTGAAAGATGATGCTTTGAAAGAGTTGCACTCAATATGCCAGCAAATTTGGAAAACTCGGCGGTGGCCACAGGACTGGAAAATATCCGTTTTCATTTCAATCCCAAAGAAGGGTAATGCGAAAGAATGTTCAAACTACCACAAATTGCACTCATCTTACACCCTAGCAAAGTAATGCTCAAAATTCTCCAAGCCAGATTTCAACACTACATGAACCATGAAATTCCAGATGTTTAGGCTGGATTTAGAAAAGGAAGAGGAACCAGAGATCAAATTGGCAGCATTCGTTGGATTACAGAAAAAGCAAGAGAGTTCCAAAAAACATCTACTGCTTTATTGACTATGCCAAAGCCTTTGACTGTGTGGATCACAACAAACTGTGGAAAANTTTCAATCCCAAAGAAGGGTAATGCGAAAGAATGTTCAAACTACCACAAATTGCACTCATCTTACACCCTAGCAAAGTAATGCTCAAAATTCTCCAAGCCAGATTTCAACACTACATGAACCATGAAATTCCAGATGTTTAGGCTGGATTTAGAAAAGGAAGAGGAACCAGAGATCAAATTGGCAGCATTCGTTGGATTACAGAAAAAGCAAGAGAGTTCCAAAAAACATCTACTGCTTTATTGACTATGCCAAAGCCTTTGACTGTGTGGATCACAACAAACTGTGGAAAATTCTGAAAGAGATGGGAATACCAGACCACCTGACCTGCCTCCTGAAAAATCTATATGCAGGCCAGGAAGCAACAGTTAGAACTGGACATGGAACAACAGACTGGTTCCAAATAGGAAAAGGAGTATGTCAAGGCTGTGTATTGTCACCCTGCTTATTTAACGTATATGCAGAGTACATGAGAAATGCTGGGCTGGATGAAGCACAAACTGGAACCAAGATTGCAGGGAGAAATATCAATAACCTCTGATATGCAGATGACACTACACTTATGGCAGAAAGTGAAGAAGCTAAAGAGCCTCTTGATGAAAGTGAAAGAGGAGAGTAAAAAAGTTGGCTTAAATTCAACATTCAGAAAGCTAAGATCACAGCATTGGTCCCATCAATTCATCACAAAATAGATGGGGAAAGAATGGAAACAGTGACAGACTTTATTTGGGGGGCTCCAAAATCACTGCAAAATCACTGCAGATGGTGACTACTGCCATGAAATTAAAAGACACTTGCTCCTTGGAAGAAAAGTTATGACTAACTTATACAGCATATTGAAAAGCAGAGATGTTACTTTGCCAACAAATATCCATCTAGTCAAAGCTATGGACTTTTCAGTGGTCATGTATGGATGTGAGAACTGGACTATAAAGAAAGTTGAGTGCCAAGAAACTGATGCTTTTGGTTTTGTTTTTTTTTTTGTTTGTTTTTTTTTTTTGGAACTGATGCTTTTGAACTGTGGTGTTGGAGAAGACTCTTGAGAGTCACTTGGACTGCAAGGAGGTTCAACCAGTCCATCCTAAAGGAGATCAGTCCTGGATGTTCATTGGAAGGACTGATGCTGAAGCTGTTAGTGAAGTCGCTCAGTAGTGTCTGACTCTTTGCAGCCCCATGGACTGTAGCCTACCAGACTCCTCCTTCCATGGGATTTTCTAGGCAAGAGTACTGCAGTGGATTGTCATTTCCTTCTCCAGAGGATCTTTCCGACACTGGGATCGAACCCAGGTCTCCCACATTGTAGGCAGATGCTTTACTGTCTGAGTCACCAGGGAAGCTGAAACTCCAATAATTTCAGCACTTGTTGCAAAGAACTGACTCATAGGAAAAGCCCCTCATGTTGTGCAAGATTGAAGGTGGGAGAAGAAGAGGACAATCAAGGATGAGGTGGTTGGATGGCATCACTGACTCGATGGACATGAGTTTGAGTATGCATCAGGAGTTAGTGATGAACAGGGAAGCCTGGCATGGTGCAGTCCATCAGGTTGCCAAGAGTCGTTCAGGACTGAGCAACTAAACTGTGCTGAACTGAAGGCCCACTTGACTTCGCAAACCAGGATGTCTTGCTCTAGGTGAATGCCCACACCATCATGGTTATCTGAGTCTTTACGATCTTTTTGTGTACAGTTCTTTACATTCTTGCCCCCTCTTCTTAATATTTTCTGCTTCTGTTATATCTGTACTGTCTCTCTTTTGTGTGTGTGTGTATGCCCATCTTTCATGAACTGTTCCCTTGGTATCTTCATTTTCTTGAAGAGATCTCTTAGTCTTTCCCATTGTATTGTTTCCCTCTATTTCTTTGGAATGGTCACATAGGAAGGCTTTCTTTTTTTTTTAAGTAATATTTGATTTTATTATTTTTATTTCTTTTTACTTTATTTTACTTTACAATACTCTATTGGCTTTGCCATACACCTTATCTCTCCTTGCTATTTTTTGGAACTCTGCATTTAGAAGAACATATCTTTCCTTTTCTCTTCTGCCTTTCACATCTCTTCTTTCCTCAATTTTGTGTAAGGCATCCTCAGACAACCATTTTGCCTTGTTCCATCTTTTTCTTGGGGATGATTTTGGTCAACACCTCCTATACAATATTATATACCTTTATCCATTGCTTTTCATGTACTCTATTATATCTAATCCTTTGAATCTCTTTGTCACTTCCACTGTATAATCATAAGGGATTTGATTTAGATCGTACCTGAATGGCCTGGTGCTTTTCTCTACACTTTTAAAGTCTGCATTTTGCAGTAATGAGCTCATGAGCCACAGCCAGCTCCTTGTCTTCTTTTTGTTGACTCTGTAGAGCTTCTCCATCTTCAGCTGCAAAGAATATAATCAGCCTAATCTCTTGTGTTGTTGGAAGAGGGTGTTTGCTGTGACCAGTGCATTCTCTTGGCAAAAGTCTGTTAGCTTTTCCCCTGCTTCCTTTTGTACCCCAGGCCTAACTTGCATGTCACTGATTTAGTCCATAGTGTTTTTTGTTCTTTCCGTATTGATATTTTGTTCAGTTGTTCTATCCATTATTGAAAGTGTGATATTCTCTTATTCTTACTGTGTTGCTACCTATTTGCTACTTTAGTTCAGAAATATTTTCTGTATTTATTGATGTGGACACATATATATTTATAACTGTTATATGTTCCTGTTGAGTTGACCTTTTTGTTGTCATTTAATGTACTTATCTCTTGTAACAATTTTTAATTAAAGTCATTTTTATGTGATTTAAGTGTAGCTACTCTTGCTCTCTTTGGGTTTTTATTTGCATGGACTATATTTTTCCATTCTTTTATCCCCTCAGCCTATGCATGTCCATAAATGTAAAGTGAGTTGCTTGTAGTCAGTACATAGTTGGATCTTGGCTTTTTCTGTTTTGTTTCCTTAATCCACTCAGCCACTTTATGCCTTTTGATTGAAGAGTTTAATTTATTTACATTTAAAGAAATTAATAATAGGGAAGTCGATTTAATATTGCTATTTTGCTAATTGTTTTCTGTTTGCTGTCTATATTCTTCTTCTGGGACTTGCATAATCTAGTGTATATTGATCATCTTTTTGGAATCCCATAAAAGCATTCTTCACTCTCTCTGTTTTCTGCTCCTCTGACTGGCTAATTTCAAATGATCTGTCTTGAAGTTGCTAATTCTTTCTTCTGTTTGCTCTAGTTTGTTGTTGAACTCCTCTGTTGAAATTTTCATTTCAGTTATTGTATTGTTAAACTCCATATGTAATATGTGGTTATTTTTATAAATGTATGGTTTTGTTGAAATCCTCCATTTACTCATGCATTATTGTACTATCAGATAATTCATATATCTTCATTTCATTAGGGCTGGTTTGGGAAATTTTACCTTGCCCTGTTTTTCAACTTAGCTCCATATTTCTTCATTTCCTTTAACTAATTGTGTTGTTTGCTATACAGGAAAAAAAAAAATCCAGCTCTCTGTCTTTAACATTGGCTTTCTGCAAAAGATGATATTGACTAGTCAAGCCAGCTAGAGCTTCTGTTGTCCTGTAAAACATTTTGTAGTCTAAACAACCATTTTTGTTCTTAGGTACCCTTAAATAGAAGAGATGAAAGTCAATTCCTTTGGTAGTAACTGGGGAGATTGTTAAAGTTGAATGTGTGATCCAAATCTTTTCTTTCCTAGGGAGAATCTAGGAGGTGGGGTGGCAGCTCCTGCCCCCCACATGTTTTGTGTTAAGCTTGAGTAGCTGTGCTGAGTGCATGAATTTTAGTTTAAATCCCTGCTTTTGTTTTCCATGGTCCCAGGGATCTAGCATATGTTGATCCTCTCAACATTCTGAGATAGGTGAGGTAAAAGCCAATCCCTTTGGAAGCACCCCCTCAGATATTATATGTGCTGTCTAATTATTTCTTTCCTTATGAGTAAGCTGGAAGTTGGGGTTTTCCTCTCAATTTTACAGCACTGTTTCAGAGAAAGGATTATGGCAAGAGGATTTCTCCAGTTTTACTGCCAGTTTTGATGTAACTGGCTTTATACTTGTCCAGACTCCAGGAGCCCCTTAACTAGTTTCTGGATTTCTCACAAAGGGAATTTATCTGTGTGTTGCTGTTGAATTTGTATGCCAGTGGTCGGGAAGTCCAGGAGTTCCTATTCTGCCTTCTTGTTGATGTCACTTAAGTCATTTGTTTTTATGCTAGTCCTCCATAAAATACCAAACATTTAATAAATGCTACAGATTGATGATAGTCAGTTATATTCAAATATTGCCTTTACGCTATTTGTTAATTCATTGAATCCTATACCCATTAAAAAAAATTTAGTTTCTCCTGATTTGTAATCATCTTTTACCCAAATATGAAATGGTCACCATAGGAAAGATGAAGATAAAATGGCTAACGACACACTCCATACACAAAATGCTCTCGGTTAGGTTCCCTGATGAAGCCAAACAGAGTACCTTCCTTCACTGCCTTGATCCTAGATGAATTGGGAGGCAATATAAAAGGCCAGTAGAAGAAGAATCAAAGTATCTCCTTTACTGCTGATAAAAGTTAAGAGGAAGGACATCATGGAAGAATCAAAATTGTTTTGCTCACTGAACTCACAGAAATAGACTGATTTACCAACTTGGAAGTTTTGTACTGGGCCAGCCACCCCTAAAAAAGAGTCTGCCACCAGAGGAATAAGGAGGAAATGTGATAGCTTATGAACACATTCAGAAGGAAGGAAACAGGAATCACGTACCCCTATAGCACTTCAAATTAGTGTATACAAGTCCAAATTACAATATAATGAGTAAGATGCACTAACTAACACTAAGATCAAAATAGCAATGAATTATAAGGAAAAAATGAGAACCAAAGATTTTACTAAATTTTGTCTTACAGGTTTAATCTCACTCATTAATAGTGTCATTGATTTCTACTTGCAATTAATTTCATTGCGGTTTTTATTTCTTAATGACAATGGCTAAGGCTCTGATTATTATTCTCCTACATTAATTTAGTGGAAGCTATCCAGTGGCAATCTATTAGATCTTCCCTGTTAAATTAGCATGATGGACTTTTAATGAATGCTTTAATAAACATGATGATAAGGAATACTGTGAAAACACAATCACTCTCAATGACATTTTTGACTTTGTGTAGTAATAGTTCTCAGTTGTTGATTCTGGTCCTCTAAGAACTCAAAATGAATTATTAATATATTTCTCTAGTGTTAGTAAGAAAAGTGACAAAGGGAACATGGACTACACCAGATTTAACAAGATTTTTTAAAGATAAACTAATTATCTAGCTAATCTAGCGAGATTAATGTTAGCTAAAGTTTTCATTATATGTCATCGTGATTATCCAGCTCTATGATCTTTCCCAATAAAATACAGTTAGAAGATGTGAGATTTAATTTGGGATTAAAAGAATATACATGCCATCTATTCATGTTTACAAAGTTCATTTCTTAGGGTCATGTGTTCAGATTACTCACAAAGACAAATTTTGAGCTTAGTTTAGCATAAAACAGTGTTTCTTCCCTTATATGGATTCTTAAAAGTTTCTGGTCCAATTAGTGGCTATTTCTCTTTGCTTTATGAAGACACATTTAAAGAGAAAGCTGCTAAGTTGCCTGCTTAGATTCTCCCAGGACATACTTTAAAGAAATTTTTGCAGGTGGTTGAGAGTTGTCCTTTATGCAGCTGTGGTAAGGGAATGAAAATTGCTTACTCTGAGAACATTGACTATATCATACTTAAATTATCTGTGTACTACTTAAGCAGTTTACATTGCTGTAGGGATAGAAAGGCTCATAGTGGTGTTTCCATCCTGCCACTATCATAATCTATAAACACTAGGTACTCAGTACAAGCAAAGCAAATTGTGGCATATTTTTATTTTAAATTTTCTTTGTACTTTTATCGCTTATGTAACATTGTCACCAAAGAGAAAATAAAATATACATAAAAGATAAGAAATTTATCCTGTAACCTAGCATCTAAATATAAAACCTATTAATATTTTAGCTAATAACTGTTCAGATGTATTTATATGAGTGAATGTGTTTTTCTTTGTTTTATTTTTCCTCATACACTCATTATTTACCAATACATGAAGAGTATTTTATATGCATGAATCTTATATTTTCTAATTGAATACAAATATTATAGAAAGTTAGAAAAAGATGAAAGAAAAAATATAATAAATTGGAATTACTATAAATCTTCACTCTCAGATATACCTACTGGAAATATTTTAGGATATAGCTATATATTTCACTTTTCCAATTTTTATCCTGAATAATTGGTAACTAAGTAATATATTAAGGATATATTTCCTGTCAATAAACATAGGGAGAATTCAGTAGCCTAGTGATCAAATCTTTGTCCCTAGATTCAAATGTCCTAGTTTTCAGATATAGAGCTGCCATTTAGTTATTATAGAACACAAGACAAATTGCATAACTCTCTTGAAATTCATGTCTGTGTTGGAAAATAATAATAACCATCTTCCTCATATAGCTGTGGTAAAGCAAGTAATACATACTATTTTATGTAACATTGTATACCGTAAAATCTTATAATTGTATTTTAAATGTTACTGTGTAGTCTGTCATGTGTACATATACCACAGACTACTTAACCAACTCTATTTTGATAGGTTCTCATAGCACTTCAAATTTTTCACTATTAAAAAGAATGTCTGTGATGAAAATTCTTATGCATGTATCTTATATGAAATTATTTTCTTAGAGTACATCGCATGTACTGTAAAGTCAAAGATTACTCGTTTGAAAGAATTTTAGTAATTCAGAAATTTTCTACTTAGAAACTTTTTATTATATCTCTTTTGAATAAAAAAAAGAAATATTCATATTGAACAAAATACAAAAAGTGGCAGGATTCTTATTAACAACAGATGACATTCCTTATACTTGCACAGGAAAGCAAAAGTACTTCAAATTTTTAGCATTTTATTGCTTATAGTAGTCTTTTAAGATCCTTGGTATTTCTGTGATATCAGTTGTAACAGCTCTCTTTTGTTTCTGAATTCTATTTAAGCCTTTTCTCTCTTTTCCTTCTTGGTGAGTCTAGCTAAAGGTTTGTTCATGTTTATTCCTTTAAATAAAAAACAGCTCTTAGTTTCTCTGGCTTTTTAGTCTCTATTTCCATTATGATTTCTATTATTTTCTTCCTTCTACCAAATTTGAGCTTAATGTGTTCTTTTTCTAGTTCCTTGAGGTGTAAAGTGACGTCATTTTTATGAGATCTTTCTTGTTTCTTCATGTATGCATTTTTTTTCTTTGTATGAACTTTCCTCAAAGAACTGCTTTTGTTGTATCCTGTAAGTTTTGGTTGTTGTCTTTCCATTTTCATTTGTATCAAGATTTTTTTATTAATTTCCTATTTGATTTCTTCTTTGACTCATTGGTTCTTCAGGAGTATGTTGTTTAATCTCACTTTTTTTTTTTTAATTTTCCAGTTCTCTTCTTGTAAATGATTTATTCTTGTAAATGGTTTATACTCTTCTGGTTGAAAAGACACTTGATATGATCTCAGATCTCTTATAGAATTAACATTTCATTTAATGCCTCACTTATTTTTAATTCCAGATAATTTTAGAAAATTATTCTTTCTCCACTGTGATTTTTTTTTTCTAAGTTACTTTTTAAAATAATTATTAGACTTAATAATAAAAGTCACAGTAATGGAGTTCAGAATTATAACCATGAAATTTATTCTGTCATTTTTATTGATATTGCTTTAAAACTTTCTTGACTTTCTTAATTTTAGTTCCTTGGAGGTTTATCCCAGAGGAATATTTTCCATTATCTACAAGTGAATTCCTTCTCTTACACATGGGGGTGGGGGGAGGGGACTCCTGATTTCATGGGGGATCATTTTGTTTGATTATTTATACAATTTCTAAATAATAAAAGCTGTCTATTGATTAAACTATTTTAGAGAAAATCAAATGCTGTTAATATAGGAGACAAATTAATTATTCTCTCAGTTGCTGTATTGAATTATTAGTTTATTTTCCTATACAACATCCATTTAATCTTTTACAGAAATGTCTATAGTGTTATATCACTTTAAAACCTAAAATTATTTATATTTGACTAAAATATTTCTGCCTAATGCTACTCTTCTTGAAAATATTTTTTTATTAATTTTTACCTTTTTAACCTTGCTTCTTTCCTCATATTGTGTTGCAACTTAATGTGTATATCTTTTTTTAAAATTTATAAATAGAAGAACATGTGTTTCAAGGGGTTTTAATTGGCATACTTTAGATTTTACCAATATATAAATTGCATAAACTTTGTATTATAAGTAAAGTTTTCCAAATTCAAATGAAAGTACCTATTCAAGAATCATGGCTTTATTATTCTATTTTTAAGTCTTAAATAATTTATAATATCAGTATCTTCCACTTTAGGTTACATTGACATTTTATTAAGTGAAATAAAGTATTAAATGTGCATAGTCTCATCACTTAATGATGCTCACCAAATTGTAATTTCTCTATTGCTCTTAGATGATTAAATACTGAATCTGTTTATTTGAGAGGCTAAATATAAAGTGCATAGTTTCATAATCACATGGAATTTTATATTCTATGAAATGAGCTGGAAATAGAAGTTAATCAAATCATTTACATCGTTTTAGAATTCTGAAACATATAGGAAAAGCATTTATGTGAAATGTGTAGTGAAGAAATGAGAAAGGTTATCAATATTTTTAACAATAGAAGTTTTTATCGTGCACACAAAATGGGAGAACTTGTTAAAGAATATGCCTGAAAATCTTACCCTAGTAAATGCTTTTATAGTAATTTTGAATTGGAAAACTTTCTACAATCCATTGGAATGAAAACAAGAGAAGTGAACTCCTGCACTGGTATGTATTTGAGAGCAATGAAATCTCTTCAGTACAAACATTCATATGCATTTTAAAAGACTAGAAAAGACATAATTCTCATGATTTAAAAATAAACTTATAGTTACACAGAGAAATTGGCATATGTATGTTGCTCCATCTCTTCTTGAATCTCATTAAATACAAAATACCACATCTATATAGTCCTGTAAAGCTGGAACCTATAAGTCTAGAAGATGTATGATTAAGTTAAGATAACTTTAAAATATCCTAGAAGTAAATGATCTAAAGTGACTTGGATTTAGGAGCTATTTAACTGCAGTCAGAGCTTGCATGGTGCTGGACACAATTCTGAAACAAAATTAGAAAATTTAGAGGACTCTGTGAGTAAAGAATTATATGGGGAAGTTAAAAAAATAAAGTTGTAATGTAAAACAAAAAAGCAAAAACAGAAAGACTTAATCTGTTTAATATTGTGGAGACAGAGGTTATACACTGATATTTTATCAAGGAGGGGCATCTCTACTGAGATTCCTGAAAATGTGTCAGATTTAACTTTGGGGTCAAAAAAGTCACATTCAGTATAAAAGTGAATTAGTAAACTTCCTATATAGATGCTAAACATCAAAGCAGCTCCCTTAAAGAAAAAACTTCAGGCAAGCACCCTATAAACAGTCAATTAGAATGCATGTTTCAAAATTATTTCCTTGATCCATCTTAGCCCTACTGCACACATAAATCAAAAGTGATATTCTAAACATGGCAGTGTTTAGAATGACAGCGTCATTCTCCTGCCTCCTTCTCTCCCCTGGGCACATGGAATCATCTGTATTTTTTTCAGTGATTTTAAAAATGTGGCAAAACATATATACAACATAACATAAACATATAACATAAAATTCACTATCTTAACCATTTTAAAGTGTACAAATCAGTGGCATTCTGTACTTCCACAATGTTATTCAATTACTTCCACTATCTAGTTCCAGAAAGTTATCATCAATCCAAAAGAAAACCCTAAGAAAATAAACACACCACTGTAATTCAACTATACTTCAATAACAAAAAAAGTAATTAAAAATCAAATAAACAAGAGGAAACCCTATGCTTATTAAGCCATAACTCTTTACTCATCCCTCTCCTCAGTCTCTGGGAGTGACTAATGTGCTTGGTCTCTGTATGGATTTAACTCTTCTGGATATTTCATATAAATGGAATCATGAAATACATTTTCTTTTCTGCCTGATTCCTTTCATTTAGCGTAATGTTTTCAAGTTTTATTCGTGTTGTAGCATATATCAGTACTTCAATAGTTTTCATGGATGAACAGTATTCCATTTTATACACATACACCACAATACCCATTCATCTGTTGATGGAAATTTGAGTTGTATTTTCACTATTGTGAATAGTGCTGCTATGAATATTTTGTGCAGGCGTTTATTTGAATATCTGTGTTCCATTCTTTTGGGTATTTATCTAGGTGTAAAGTTACTGGGTCATGTGGCAACTCTGTTGTACCTATGGAGAAACTGACAAACTGGATTCAGAGCAGCTGCACTATTTGATATTCCCACCAGCAGTGTACTGGCTTCCCAGGTGGTGCTTAGTGGTAAAGAACACACCTGCCAATGCAAGAGAGTTAAGAAACACAGGTTCGTGCCCTGGGCGGAGAAAATCCCATGGAGGAGGACACGGAAACCCACTCCAGTATTCTTGCCTGGAAAGTCCCATGGACAGAGGAGTCTCGTGGACTGCAGTCCGTAGGGCTGCAGAGAGTCCGGCATGACTGAACTGACTGAGCGCACATGCACCAGCAGTATATGAAGGTTAAAATTTCTCCACCCTCTTGCCAACATTTATTTTCACTTTTTTTCCTTTTCTAATGGATATGAGTTGTTGTATCATTGTGGTCCTAAGTTCCTAAATGACTGATGATATTCAGTACTTTTGATAAGTTTTTCGGAAAATTTGTATATCTCCTTTTGGAAAAATATGCATTTAATTTTTTGCCCATTTTTAATTGGGTTGCTTGTCTTTTTGTTGGTAAGTTGTAAATATAATATATATATTGGATACTAAAGACCCTGATAAGATATATGACTTGAAAATGTTTTTGACCAATTTGTGGGTTGTCTGAAATCTCTTGATAGTGAGATTTAATGAACAAAATATCGGGCTTCCCTGGTGGCTCAGATGGTAAAGTCCCACCTGCAGTGAGGGAGACCCGGGATCGGTCCCTGCGTTGGGAAGATCCTCTGGAGAAGGAAATGGCAACCCACTCCAGTACTCTTGCCTGGAAAATTCCATGAACAATATAAATTTTGATGAAATCTGATTTATCTGTTATCTTTTGTTGCTTATGCTCTTTATGTATATCTAAGAAATCATNTTGGGAAGATCCTCTGGAGAAGGAAATGGCAACCCACTCCAGTACTCTTGCCTGGAAAATTCCATGAACAATATAAATTTTGATGAAATCTGATTTATCTGTTATCTTTTGTTGCTTATGCTCTTTATGTATATCTAAGAAATCATTGCCAAGTCCAAGATCATGAAGATTTACCTGTTTTCTTCTAAGAGTTTTAGCTCTTAATTTTAAGACTATGAAGTGTTTTGAATTTATTTTTATATAGGGCTTGAGGTAAACATACAACTTCATTCTTCTGCAAATGGATATACAGTAGTCCCAGCACCAGTCATTGAAAAGTACTCTCCCTTTCCTTATTAAATGTTCTTGGCCCCCCTGTTAAAATGTAGTTGGCCATAGATATTTGACTTATTTCTGTACTCTCAAGTCAGTTTCATTGGTTTACAGGTTACCCTTACGCCAGTGCCTTTTCTTAAAGTTAATTTTTATTGGAGTATAGCTGCTTCACAATGTTGTGCTAGTTTCTGCTGTAAGCAAAGTGAAACAGCCATGTGCATAAATATATCTCCTCTGTTTTGAATTTCCGTCTCATTTAGGTGACCGAAGGACATTGAGTAAAGTTCTCTGTGCTATACAGTAGGTTCTCATTAGTTATCTGTTTTATATATGTTATAGTTGTGTATATGTCAGTCTCAGTCTCCTAATTCATCCCACTCTCTTCCCGCCTTGGTGTCCATGTTTGTCCACTGCTTCTCTGTTTCTGCTTTGCAAATAAATTCATCTGTATCATTTTTCTAGATTGCGCATATAAGCAACTTTATTTGATATTTGGTTTTCTTTTCCTGACTTACCTCACTCTATATGACAGTCTCTAGGCCCATCCACATCTCTGCAAATGGCACAATTTCACCCTTTCTTATAGTTGAGTAATATTCCATTGAATACCTATATTCTGTTGAGTACCTATTTTCAGCTGTAACTCAGATGTTAAAAGGGACAAAATTTGACTGAGTGAGCACACATACATGCCACATCTTCTTTATCCCATCCCTCTTTTGATGGACATTTAGGTTGGTTTGTAAACTAAATGGCTATTGTAAATATTGCTGCAGTGAACATTGGGGTACATGTATATATATTTTTTGAATTATGTTTTTCTCGGGGAAAATGCCCAGGAGAGGTATTTCTGNTTTATCCCATCCCTCTTTTGATGGACATTTAGGTTGGTTTGTAAACTAAATGGCTATTGTAAATATTGCTGCAGTGAACATTGGGGTACATGTATATATATTTTTTGAATTATGTTTTTCTCGGGGAAAATGCCCAGGAGAGGTATTTCTGGGTCATATGGTAGTTCTATTTTTTAGTTTTTCAAGGAATCCCCATAATGTTCTCCATAGTGGCTGGACCAATTTATATTAGCTTCCCTGTTAGCTCAGACAGTAAAGTGTCTGCCTACAATGCGGGAGGCCTGAGTTCGATCCCTGGGTTGGGAAGACCCACCGGAGAAGGAAATGGCAACTCACTCCAGTATTCATGCCTGGAAAATCCCATGGAAAATCCCAGGAGTGGTACTGCTGGGTCATATGGTAGTTCTATTTTTTAGTTTTTCAAGGAATCCCCATAATGTTCTCCATAGTGGCTGGACCAATTTATATTACCATCAACAGTTTAAGTGGATTCTTTTTACACCACACCCTCTTTAGCATTTGTTTGCAGATTTTTGATGATAGCCATTTTGACTGATGTGAGGCTACAAAACTACAAAGTTCATTGTAGTTTTGGTTTGCATTTCTTTGATAATTAATGGTGATGAGCATCATTTCATGTGTTTGTTAGCCATCTGTATGTCTTCTTTGGAGAAATGTCTATATAGGTCTTCTGTCCATTTTTTGATTAGGTTATTGGTTTGTTTTTTGTGTTTTTATATTGAGCATGAACTGTTTCTATATTTTGGAGATTAACCCCCTGTCAGTTGTTCATTTGCAAATATTTTCTCCCAATCTGAGGGTTGTCTTTTTGTCTTATTTATGGTATCTGACACTTTGCGACCACGACTGAGTGACTTCACTTTCACTTTCACTTTGCTGTGCTTTTAAATTGTTAGGTCCCATTTGTTGCTGATTTTTTTTTTTAGTTTGTTTGTTTTATTTTCATTACTATAGGAGATGGATCAAATTATCTTGCTGTGATTTATGCCATAGAGTGTTCTGCCTATGCTTTCCTCTAAGAGTTTTGTAGAATTCTTACATTTAGGAGTAGAACAGCCTTACACTGAGGTATTTAATCTGTTTTGAGTTTATTTTTATGTATAATGTCAGAGAGTGTTCTAATTTCATTCTTTTACATGTACCTATTCAGTTTTCCCAGCACCACTTATTGAAGAGACTGTCTTGTCTCCACTGTATATTCTTGTCTTCTTTATCAAANATCTGTTTTGAGTTTATTTTTATGTATAATGTCAGAGAGTGTTCTAATTTCATTCTTTTACATGTACCTATTCAGTTTTCCCAGCACCACTTATTGAAGAGACTGTCTTGTCTCCACTGTATATTCTTGTCTTCTTTATCAAAGATAAGGTACTCATAGGCATGTGGGTTTATCTCTGGGCTTTCTGTCTTGTTGCATTGATCTACATCTTTGCTTTTGTTTCACTACCATATTGTCTTGATTACTATAGCTTTGTAGTATAGTCTGAAGTCAGGGAGCCTGATTCCTCCAGCTCCATTTCTCTTTTTCAAGATTTCTTTGGCTATTTAGTGTCTTTAGAGTTCCCATACAAACTGTAAAACTTTTTTGCTCTAATTCTGTGAAAGATGCCATTGGTAATTTGATAGGGATTGCACTGAATCTGTGGATTGCTTTGAGTAGTATAGTCATTTTTACAATATTGACTTTTTTCTATCAAAGAATATGGTATATCTTTCCGTCTGTGTCATTTTTTTTTAAATTTCTTTCATCAGTATCTTATAGTTTTCTAAATCTGTTACTAAGTCCAAACTCAGTCAGCTTGCTGCATGGCAGGCAACTTAACTCAGAGGCTAGATGCTGAGGCAAGGAATACAATGTTACTTGGAAAGCTGGCTGGCTGAGAAGATGGCAGACTAATGTCTCAAAACAAACATATCATAGGGGTCTGGATGCCAGATTCTTTCATAAAACAGACAGGGGGAGGAGTTGAAGGAGTAAAGACCATTATTTTGCAAACATCTTCTGGAGTGGCCAATCTCAGGAACAGGATATGTTACCCCTTCAAGCAGAGGTCCAGTGTTTTCTGAGGCAGGTCATTGTGTATAATTATAATAACAAAAGCAATGAGAAACCAAAGTTAAAGTCAAGGAAACAGATCCATCATAGAGTTAGAATTGGCTCTTCCCTGTAACAAGGACAGGTGTTTTACCTCCTTCAGTTCAGTTCAGTTCNGTAGGAAGACAGCCTCAAATTTCAGAAATCTTAATGGGAAAAATGTTTTTGTTCTCATCTCTTATTATAATACAGAGAAAGATGTCAAAACAACTCTGTGCCCTGGCTGCCTGCATGACAGGTTAAGTGAACAGGACTTGTTGGACAGAACCTTGATGGTAGCCTCAGAAATTTCTAATTCCATCGTCAGTGGTTTAAGCTTTCCTTTCTTGTTATTCATCAGAAACAGATAAGTGATGGCTGTCAGAAGGGAGGAGGTAGAAAGAAGTGCTTAGTTGAATGCAGTGGGAAAGCATTCCAAGTGGATCCTACATGAGTGCAGAGAAATCAGCAGATGTTGGTGTCCAGATAAGGGTTCCCCTTTGATTTATCAAAGGAAATGCCAAGTCTTACCTTCCTTTTTTTTTTTTTTTTAATGTGTCCACTTGGGATAAGAAAAAGGAGCCTTCTTTCTCAACTCTGCTTGACCTTCCACACTAATCTATGTATCCCAGAAAGTATTATTTTCACTATGTATCTTTAGTGGACAAGTTTATACACTGATCTAGAGAAGAGCTGCGTTTATTTACCGTCAGTGTAATAGGTGTTATTTTCTAAACTATTTTCCATTCGAGACACTTATCTTTCCTATTTCAGTAGAATTAACCTCAAGTTACAGAAACAAGATCTTCTTTCTAAGGCTTTGACATTTAAATGCCTGTTTGGTTTTTTTTTTTCCTTTCTAATGTAGTACCTCTGTTGAAAGCTAACTCTAATTTTTAGAGGTGCCACCTTTCGGCTACAAGGACAAAGGGACAATCATCTAATTGCCTCACATGTGTACATCTGAATTAACAAGTTTAGACATGAAGAGAGAAAGGAAACCGACTGCTTTCCATGTGAGCAAATTAAGATTTTACTTGGTTATTTCTTACTGTGTCTTAGGAAAGTTGCAAGTTTGGGCTTGGTTTGTGACATTTATGTTTGAAACTCTTAACAAATGTTAATTATAGCAGTGACATGTAAAAGACATGTACATGAGTCTTGAGTTTTTCACATGCTTACAAAAAAAATTACGCCTTTATATACCGGAAGTCAGAACTAATTCCAATAAATAGTGAGTGGATCGAAGTAAGACTTTACATGATATATTGTAGGAAATTATTGCCCTGTCATCCCATAAAATGTTCTAGTATAACAGTTTCATACAACCTTCATCTTTTCTCCAATGTTTCAGAGCAAATATGGTAATTAGGCTTTAATGTATTTTTGTCAGAACTAAAGGTTGCTACTCTACAGGGGAAATCTTAAAATACTAATTTTATAAAATACCACACAATAGAATTGTTGCAGAGTAGTTTGGAACTTCATTTCATAATGAAGAATATTAGTTATTCTGTCTGGTCAAATTGTCAGATAGTTCTAGTCCAGAAATATGAAAATGGTTATGGTATTTACAGTATTTGCATATTAGACTTGGTGCTAACTGAAAATAAAGCTAGAATATAGTAACTTCTCTTAATTGTATTTTCAAAATGAACTAGATGATTAATAAATAAAATGCAGAATATGTTAGATCTGAAAGCTAATTTGAACTTGCCTAATGACACCATAGATATAACATCAATTCATCTCCTTTAAGTTCAGTATACTAAATCAATTTATACTGAATTCCCAAATTAGGTTTTTACAGCCATCTATTCTTAAAAATCTCACACTTAACATAAACAATTATGTGAGCCTGAAATACTTTGAGCTCTTAAGAGTTCTGGTATGTGTAATAGCTAGGAAGAGATACCATTAATTCCAAATTGGAACATAATATATTTTTTTCCTAATGGTAGTGGTTAAATTATTTGGGGAAAGGAAAGCAAAAGTAAACAGTGTGATTACATAACAGAGCAAATTTGATCTAATATTACAGAACACCAAGACCAAAGTTAGATTTTCTGGCATAGAATAATGTAGGGGTGGGTTTTACAAGTGTTTTGCTAAAAACTAATGCTTACTAAAATTAAATACCTAAAACACGGTGATTCTAAAAATTTTTCAATGATTTGCATAAATATATCTGTATCAAAAGTTCAACGTTTGAGATGCTTTCTAGTTGAAACTGTTTGCCACTGAAATTGTTCAAAGCTATTTAAATAAGAATAAAGTATATGGCAGTCCAAATAAATAATTTCAACTAGTATTTAAGAATATATATATGTACACATGTGTGTATATATATGTACGTGTATGTGTGTGTATATATATGTATATAGTATGTAATATTTTCTGAAAGGATTCAATACTAATGGGCAGTAGCATATAATCTGCTGAAACTAGGGAGTACTTCTGTAAAAAGTATCATTTAATGAAAGATGACAGTGTCTTAGGGATGCTTTTAATATTTATTTGGTTGAAAAGACTAGGAATACCCAGAGGCAAAATTAATGGGGATATAGATCTTTCCCTTTATACAGCTCTTCTATGGCTTAGGGAAGAAGTGATTTTCATATGAATCATGGATTTGAAAAAATAAATAAAACCTCTCAGTACAAGATACACTTTTATATGCAGGTAACAAATAACCTGAAATCATATTTTCATATGATTTAGACATAACAGGGCATTAAAGTTTCTTTCTAAGATTTTGTTTCTTTCAACATTTGCATAAAGGTAAATTTGTTCTTAATCTTTTATATAATCAACATGATTATCATTGCTTTCTCAGGGAAAGGGGTTTAGATCGATATCTTTAGTAATTCTTTAAGAATGAGCATTATTTTTTCATAATATTTTTATAAACTTGATTCAAACCTCTCCATTAAGTGTGGCCCTTTTTAAAAAACAGGATTTAATCTTTCCTGTCTGAAGGAAATATTGTTTTTCTTTTATCTTCTCTGTCATTTTAGGAGTGTTCTTTCTTGAAGAACCATTTTTATATTGACTATAAGTTGAACTGTGATGGCTGGGCATGTGTGGGCATCATTCTCATATGTGTTAGTATAAGAAAATAAATGTATATTAACTAATATTACAAAATAATCATGTTGTCTACTGGAAGTAAGAGAGCACACAGTATTTTCTTGTTGTATAAGAATAAAGCTTTAATCTTTGCTAGATTATTTAAAAAAGGAAAACTTTTAAATTGTGCAATCAGAAACATTGCTATGTTGTAGGAAGAGTAAACACGGGGGATGTTATTTCTATAGTTTTAAATATAATTGCCGAAGTCCTATATCAAAGAAAACTCCTTTTATAATATTTGCTTTCCAAATTTAAAAACGTTATTTAAGAGAGTTCTGAAACAAATCGAAACCTATGTCAAAATAACAATAGCATATTTATACTGTGTTAGAAAGAAATTTTGTGACATGTCTTTGGAAAATCCAAAGCAGTTTTAAAAAATTTCTGTAATTTCTATAACTTTTTCTACTTAGTTAAACCATAACTTCTAATTGTTGAGAACTAATTCTGATTCTTTACAAATACATTCAATTCTTGGAAGGAATGTGGCACATTGGTTTCCATGACTTACCAGTAATGTAATTGAGAGGTCAGAGTTCATCATTTTGGGTTTTGCCGTTGTGTAGATAAAAAGAAATCGATCATTCCTGTATTGGTCTCACTAGTAGTATGTGAAGCATATTAGTTACCCACATATGGAGTCATTTTGTTGAAGAGGGGCCCTGGAAGACTGTAAAGCTTCTGAAGATAATAAATGCCTTCTATATGTTAACTGTTTGTACAAAATGGGAGCTGGAAAATTCCCATGTAGAATGAGAATGGCCTTTCTCAGCTAGTATAAGAATCTGGTAAAATAATTTGGTTTCTGAAATAGTTTGGTTAAAATGCAATTTCCTAGCAGCCCTGTCACACAGCAATTCATTGCATATGCTAGATAACAGTCCTGCTGCAGCAGCCCCCAGACTGTGCCTAAGACATTTAACTAAGTGATTCAATCAAGAATGAATTTTGGTCAAAATATCCAATTAATCAATGCATGTATGATTCTGAAACTTGCTCTTGCCTCATCCCACTAAACCTGTTGTTACTCTATTTGTTCAGTGTAGCTTTGCTTATAATTCTAAAGTGCTTAGAGTTCATACAGTGCAATATTATTTTTGCCAAAAGGTATTATACAAGTAAGGAGAGTTATATGTTGTTTCCTGCAGTAAATGTTTTCTTTTTCTTTCTAAATCATTCACCTAGGTAATCAAGGATAAAATGCACATAGGTATTTAAGCACTAGCAGAATCAGAGAATTATTTAAATACAAAGCCTTCTGATACTCCAGTTGCTTAAATGAGACATGATATCTCTTGTTGGCCTCCCACACCCTCCCAGACTACAACCAACTTTTACGCCATAAGCGAATAAAGAAGAAAGCAGACAAACACCTCTGGGGACAGTTCCCTGGGTGTGGCCTCCAGGGGACAGCCTTCTGTTTTTATATGAGGCTCATTTCGCTTCTGGGCCATTCTCCTTGCATTCCAGCCCAAGCCTCACTCTAGCTGGAGGCAGATAATTGGATTTAGTAATTGCTGCTTTCAGATTTATTGGCATATTTTCATCAACGTGAAGGCAAAAACACATGGAAATACACAAAACATGCTCAGCTATAACAAACTTCACATCAACACTTTCAAAATACGATGTATATAAGCTTTACATAATTGACAAAATAGCTTTTCTTTCATGAAATTTCTTTTGATTACTCACAAGTGACCCAAGCAAAAGGTGAGACTGCTAAAACCATGAATCAGTCTAACTTTTTAACTTGTTAACATCAGCGGGTAAAGCTGAAATAAGTATTGAATATATTTTCACATCCTTAGGTTGGCTTTAATGCTTCCAGAATCCGCCTGTGTCTTGTTACAGAGACTCTTACGCATTCATGTACCTCATCCTGATCATCACAGATACCTGAGAACTGGTTCGTACTCCCGTAGAATCTCTGANTATACTAAATCAATTTATACTGAATTCCCAAATTAGGTTTTTACAGCCATCTATTCTTAAAAATCTCACACTTAACATAAACAATTATGTGAGCCTGAAATACTTTGAGCTCTTAAGAGTTCTGGTATGTGTAATAGCTAGGAAGAGATACCATTAATTCCAAATTGGAACATAATATATTTTTTTCCTAATGGTAGTGGTTAAATTATTTGGGGAAAGGAAAGCAAAAGTAAACAGTGTGATTACATAACAGAGCAAATTTGATCTAATATTACAGAACACCAAGACCAAAGTTAGATTTTCTGGCATAGAATAATGTAGGGGTGGGTTTTACAAGTGTTTTGCTAAAAACTAATGCTTACTAAAATTAAATACCTAAAACACGGTGATTCTAAAAATTTTTCAATGATTTGCATAAATATATCTGTATCAAAAGTTCAACGTTTGAGATGCTTTCTAGTTGAAACTGTTTGCCACTGAAATTGTTCAAAGCTATTTAAATAAGAATAAAGTATATGGCAGTCCAAATAAATAATTTCAACTAGTATTTAAGAATATATATATGTACACATGTGTGTATATATATGTACGTGTATGTGTGTGTATATATATGTATATAGTATGTAATATTTTCTGAAAGGATTCAATACTAATGGGCAGTAGCATATAATCTGCTGAAACTAGGGAGTACTTCTGTAAAAAGTATCATTTAATGAAAGATGACAGTGTCTTAGGGATGCTTTTAATATTTATTTGGTTGAAAAGACTAGGAATACCCAGAGGCAAAATTAATGGGGATATAGATCTTTCCCTTTATACAGCTCTTCTATGGCTTAGGGAAGAAGTGATTTTCATATGAATCATGGATTTGAAAAAATAAATAAAACCTCTCAGTACAAGATACACTTTTATATGCAGGTAACAAATAACCTGAAATCATATTTTCATATGATTTAGACATAACAGGGCATTAAAGTTTCTTTCTAAGATTTTGTTTCTTTCAACATTTGCATAAAGGTAAATTTGTTCTTAATCTTTTATATAATCAACATGATTATCATTGCTTTCTCAGGGAAAGGGGTTTAGATCGATATCTTTAGTAATTCTTTAAGAATGAGCATTATTTTTTCATAATATTTTTATAAACTTGATTCAAACCTCTCCATTAAGTGTGGCCCTTTTTAAAAAACAGGATTTAATCTTTCCTGTCTGAAGGAAATATTGTTTTTCTTTTATCTTTGTCATTTTAGGAGTGTTCTTTCTTGAAGAACCATTTTTATATTGACTATAAGTTGAACTGTGATGGCTGGGCATGTGTGGGCATCATTCTCATATGTGTTAGTATAAGAAAATAAATGTATATTAACTAATATTACAAAATAATCATGTTGTCTACTGGAAGTAAGAGAGCACACAGTATTTTCTTGTTGTATAAGAATAAAGCTTTAATCTTTGCTAGATTATTTAAAAAAGGAAAACTTTTAAATTGTGCAATCAGAAACATTGCTATGTTGTAGGAAGAGTAAACACGGGGGATGTTATTTCTATAGTTTTAAATATAATTGCCGAAGTCCTATATCAAAGAAAACTCCTTTTATAATATTTGCTTTCCAAATTTAAAAACGTTATTTAAGAGAGTTCTGAAACAAATCGAAACCTATGTCAAAATAACAATAGCATATTTATACTGTGTTAGAAAGAAATTTTGTGACATGTCTTTGGAAAATCCAAAGCAGTTTTAAAAAATTTCTGTAATTTCTATAACTTTTTCTACTTAGTTAAACCATAACTTCTAATTGTTGAGAACTAATTTTGATTCTTTACAAATACATTCAATTCTTGGAAGGAATGTGGCACATTGGTTTCCATGACTTACCAGTAATGTAATTGAGAGGTCAGAGTTCATCATTTTGGGTTTTGCCGTTGTGTAGATAAAAAGAAATCGATCATTCCTGTATTGGTCTCACTAGTAGTATGTGAAGCATATTAGTTACCCACATATGGAGTCATTTTGTTGAAGAGGGGCCCTGGAAGACTGTAAAGCTTCTGAAGATAATAAATGCCTTCTATATGTTAACTGTTTGTACAAAATGGGAGCTGGAAAATTCCCATGTAGAATGAGAATGGCCTTTCTCAGCTAGTATAAGAATCTGGTAAAATAATTTGGTTTCTGAAATAGTTTGGTTAAAATGCAATTTCCTAGCAGCCCTGTCACACAGCAATTCATTGCATATGCTAGATAACAGTCCTGCTGCAGCAGCCCCCAGACTGTGCCTAAGACATTTAACTAAGTGATTCAATCAAGAATGAATTTTGGTCAAAATATCCAATTAATCAATGCATGTATGATTCTGAAACTTGCTCTTGCCTCATCCCACTAAACCTGTTGTTACTCTATTTGTTCAGTGTAGCTTTGCTTATAATTCTAAAGTGCTTAGAGTTCATACAGTGCAATATTATTTTTGCCGAAAGGTATTATACAAGTAAGGAGGGTTATATGTTGTTTCCTGCAGTAAATGTTTTCTTTTTCTTTCTAAATCATTCACCTAGGTAATCAAGGATAAAATGCACATAGGTATTTAAGCACTAGCAGAATCAGAGAATTATTTAAATACAAAGCCTTCTGATACTCCAGTTGCTTAAATGAGACATGATATCTCTTGTTGGCCTCCCACACCCTCCCAGACTACAACCAACTTTTACGCCATAAGCGAATAAAGAAGAAAGCAGACAAACACCTCTGGGGACAGTTCCCTGGGTGTGGCCTCCAGGGGACAGGCTTCTGTTTTTATATGAGGCTCATTTCGCTTCTGGGCCATTCTCCTTGCATTCCAGCCCAAGCCTCACTCTAGCTGGAGGCAGATAATTGGATTTAGTAATTGCTGCTTTCAGATTTATTGGCATATTTTCATCAACGTGAAGGCAAAAACACATGGAAATACACAAAACATGCTCAGCTATAACAAACTTCACATCAACACTTTCAAAATACGATGTATATAAGCTTTACATAATTGACAAAATAGCTTTTCTTTCATGAAATTTCTTTTGATTACTCACAAGTGACCCAAGCAAAAGGTGAGACTGCTAAAACCATGAATCAGTCTAACTTTTTAACTTGTTAACATCAGCGGGTAAAGCTGAAATAAGTATTGAATATATTTTCACATCCTTAGGTTGGCTTTAATGCTTCCAGAATCCGCCTGTGTCTTGTTACAGAGACTCTTACGCATTCATGTACCTCATCCTGATCATCACAGATACCTGAGAACTGGTTCGTACTCCCGTAGAATCTCTGAATATTACTGTGAAACATCACATAGGGTTGCTTTTAGGCTAGATTATTGTTAGTCTCTTTTTCAGACATAATTTTATGTGAAAGTAACTGTAAGTATAAACAGCAGTATAGCAGCAGGCTACACTCATGAAAACGTCAGTTTGGAACTGTTTGTCCTTTCCTTGAGAAGGAGAAAGAGTCAGTTAAGTATATCTTTTCCAGATAATGTTCTGTGCACACACCCCCACCCTGGTATTCTGTGTATTATAAACAGTGGGTCAGTCCTTGTTCTCGACCCTGGAAATATGGAAGCTGCTTATTTTTGAGGGAAGTCATTAACAAATTTTTTTTAGACAAATGGCTTGATGGCCTTTGAGACAAGGATAAATGATCCAACACAGGTTACCAAGGCCTAGCTAAGCTCCTCTAACAACCAGGCTCTGAGTTAGCATGATTATTAAGAGGAAAAATTGTCACGATTTCTTCAGGAGAAAGACAAGGAAGCAAAGCATGGAATCTGTTTCTGGCTTGGAGTGTCTGCCAGATCCTGGTTTACAGGGCTGGCTTTCTGCCTAATCCGTAGCATTTTTATCAGATTTGAAGAATGAATAAAGTGAACTGTTGGGCATTAGAGCATATATCTAGACCACTAACATCTCTTTTTAAATAGAATAACATCACTATCTTATTTTAACCAATGTCAAGAATCCAAGGCCACAAGTTTTATTTTTAAATATCTATAAACCAGACCATTATATGCCTAAAAGTGCTTGAATTTTTTGTCTTCGTACAGATTTTCCTGTACATGAAAGCTTAGTTAACAATGTGACATTGCAAGTAATGTACCTATTTTTGTATTTTATTCAATTATAATATTAAATATAAAATGCCAAGCAATCATCTTGAGATATAGTTGAGTTTAATAATTCTAGAAAAGCCACCAAAAGCCGACCTATTCCTAAATGGTTTAAAACTGCCTGCTTTAAAATTTGGGGGTGGAAATGTACTTAAAATGTAAGGTTCCTGTTTGGTTTGGGATTTTTTTTTTTTTTTTTTTCCTGGAGAATCATAGATACTTTCAGAACCATTCCTAGATAACACAGAATGAATATTAATGATAGGAGAGAGTCGACTCCTTCAGGGAAGAGTAGCATAGATGAGTTTTTTTATGCCTTTGAGAATCTCTTTCATCATTTATATATTGAACACATAGCAACAGTTTGATTTCTCTGACTGCTGGACTTTCGGACCCGTATGCATTGAAGCATGTTAGTACTCACTGCCGAAAGATTTGTTCGACTCTCCAGCTAAGAGCATGATACAGTAATTCTCTTATATTCTCTTCCTTCCCTGCCATTTTTTTTTCCTGTTTTATCTCCTTCCTTCCTGCCCTCTTTTGCGTCCTTCCTTCTTTCCTACTTTTTTCTTCATATCTTAATGAATCATCTTACTCTAGAAACTACTGGGAACTTGGTACTCGAGACCCCATACTCATCTCTACCTGCTGAATTTATTTTTTGTCTGTAGCCAAGAGATTTCCCTCTTAGTTTGTATTCAGTTCAGATTAGTTTCACAAAAGGTATGTATAGATAAAAAAGAGAGAGTAATTTGTTCATCTATTTGACACACTTAAATGGAATATACCATGATTTGAAAGTTTTTGAGAACTTCCATGTAAAAATTATCCCAGTTGTAATTTTTAGAACAAAATTGATTAACTAGAGGTAAGACAGTGATATTTAAAAGTCCAAACAAATGGCATGTATTTTCAGGCATCTTTTCAAATTTTATTCTTCCAATGATAACATTTACATCACTGTTTTCATGACAGTTGTATCTCACTGAATTAAAAACAAATATTGTTGCCTTAGATGCTTTGGATAATGAAGAGATTCTCCATTTTACAGATGCAATAAAGGAGATTCAGAAGTTAGGTTACCTGCCTATAATTACACATTTAGGAAGCCTTTAATAATTTTCACTTACTGACTCATACAGCTTCAGTGGTTAATAAAGAAAAACTCAAGTAAATTTTTAAATTCTCTCTAGTTCACTCTTATCAAAAATAAAAACAAAAATCTAACATCTTCACTGTGTATTGAATAAATAGTCTTTATTCTTTCTATTGAAAAAGACAATTTGATATACTGTCATTTAATACTGTCATTAAATATACTGACAATTTAATATACTGTCATTACTTTTGTGATTCTAACTTTGGAATAAATTTATTTTAAAAATTATTCAAGAGATGATTCTCTAATCTATAAGAGAAGTCACTGATCCTGAGTCACTTGATTCAGTTAGCCTTTAGTCATTGCTATATCACTATGATATTAAATGTTATCTTTATATATGTATTTCCTTATTTGTAAAGTACAGAGTCATAAGGTACCTCCTGGAGGCTACAAAGAGGTGATGGGAAAATTGTGTGTTGTAGTTTTACTAGAAGATTTCCAACCTCATCTCACATTGTTTTTCTCATTTGCACTTATACAACTTCTCACCATTTCCTGTACATTGCTGGAAGTTGTTGAATCTATTGGTTCTTTATTTCAAGATGGAAATGGCTGAGCAGGGAATATACTCAAGCCCCAGTTATTATGCCCTCCTAGTGTGAAGTCCATCAATTGACAATTCTATATGTTAAGAATCAAGCACATTTGGAAATGATTACCAGTAGCTGTACACTTTGCAATGTGGATTATCATAGTTGACTTTCTAGCTGATCTGATAGAAGGAAACAGGAGTTTTAATTGGGAAAGGCTTATAGAAAGAATGCAAGATTAATTGGAATGTAAGATTGGTATTTATAGGGGATTTTTGGACAAACACAAAATTTGTCCAAAATTTAATTTATGATTAAAGGTTAATCATATTCTTATATTCTTACTATGTCAAGCACTTTTTAATGTACTTTCCATACTTCATTCCATTTAACATTCCTAAGAATTTTATGAGATTGGTACAAATTTGTATTTTTTAGATGAGAAAAATGTGGAAAAGAAGTAACTTGCTAAGGTCTCACAGCTGTTATGTAGAAGGAATTGGATTCAAACCCAAGAGTCTATTTCTAGAGTGAATACTCAACTATAAGAAATCATAATCATCAGACTCCTCAGTGGTAAAAGATGCAGGACAGATGGAAGCAAGGAGATAGAAGTGATCAAAAGAAATTGAAGAGCCATAAGCAAACTGTACTTCATGGTTTGAGTCCAGATGACCATTATAGCAATGTGCTAAAAGCATGAAATTTGGAGTCTCATAGATCTGGGTATAAAGACCTCCTCTGACATGGTGAGCTTCAGTAAGATATTTCATTACTAAAAGCTTCACTTCACCAGGAATGGAAATGTAACGATTTTGCAAATTGTCTGCTGTTGGCAGATCTGATCACTCTTCACCCTTATTTATTAGTCAAGAACTCTCACTTTTTTAAAAGTTAATGTATTTATATTAATTGGAAGCTAATTACAATATTGTGGATTTTGTCTTAAATCAACATGAATCAGCCATGGGTATATATATGTGTTGCCCCATCCTGAACCCCTTCCCCATCCCTTTCCTCTGGGTTGTCCCAGAGCACCTGCTTTGAGTGCCCTGCTTCATGCATCAACTTGCACTGGTCCTGTGTTTCACATATGGTAATACACATGTTTCAGTGCTATTCTCTCAAATCATCCCACTCTTGCCTTCTCCCACAGAGTCCAAAAGTCTGTTCTTTACATCTGTATCTCTTTTGCTGTCTTGCATATATGGTCCATATCACTTCTGTCCTTCTAAATTGCACATATATATGTTAGTATACTGTATTGGTGTTTCTCTTTCTGACTTACCTCACTCTGTATAATAGGCTCTAGTTTCATCCATCTCCTTAGAATTGACACAAATGTGGAGAACTCTTTAACTTTCAAAAAAGCCATGTAACTCAAAATGGTTTATAGAGAAAGGGATTTTAAAGCTCATGTTACCATAATATCTTGGAATATTCTGGATTTCATAAGAGCTGAAAATGGGAAATTAAGCTATATGATCAAGATCAGACCTATTGCCCCCCAACCCCAATCCCTCCCTATCTCCTTAGTTCTATGTTTCTCTGCCATTGCTTTATTTACAATCAGGATCTTTCTTTAAAGTGGCAAGAATGTTCTCAGTGGCTACAGACATATAAGAAATCCCCATATAAAGAGAACACTTTTTTCCCCAAAAAATGTCTAGGATCATCTCAACTGGAACAACTTGGGTCACTTTCCCCAAGTTCATCACTATGGTGAAGGCTATGAAATATGATTTTTTTCCTGAGCTGATCCTTGTGTCACCCCTGGATTTGAGAGTTGTACAAAGCATCACTTGACCACATAGCAAGAGGGCTCTGCTGTTAAAAGAAGGGAAATGACTAAATTTAGAGTAGGCAAAACAACAAATACCTAGCTCATAATGTTCGAGCGCTGACCTGTCAGAGAGGATGCCTGTTGGCATTAATGCTGGAGCAGACTCCTCCAGGGCCCTTGGGTTTTCCACCACTAAACCTTTAGTTGATGGGTCAGGATAAGATCCAGGGAATTCTAGTGAAAGGTCCATAGTGTTAATAGTTGAGGATATAGAAAGGAGTGGCACTGGAAGGACTTGATGGTCACTTATAAACAGGTACGTACGTAGTCAATAATTAAACAACTGGTATGACCTTAACAGTGTAAAAGGAATGCATTTCAGAGGCTGAGGGCTAAGTTGAGTGTCATTTAACTCTAACTGGATCCTTGGCTTTTGGCTTGCCTTCCTCCTTTTTAATTCAGTAGGGAAAATACTTAACTAATTTGAGGACTCTTAGATTCCGGGCTCAGAGGGCTTGCTGTATAATGGCTAAGTCATGTGCAACTCTTTGAGAGCCCATGGACTGCACCACACCAGACTTGCCTGTCCTTTACCATCTCCTGGAGTTTGCTCAAACTCATGTCCATTGAGTCGGTGATGCCATCCAACAGCCATGTACAAGCCCACCTGTGTATGTGTCAATACCTCAAATTTTTGTTTTGTTTTGCTTGAGGCCTTGTTCTCAGGACTTTATATAGTTTTATTTTATAATTACCATAACTACTACTTTTGTATTGATACAGATGCAATAGAATAAATTTGTACAAAAACACTATTACCTTTTCAAACTGAAAGGAAAGGGAATTATTAGGGAATAATGACCTTTCTTCATAAGCACCAGGACATGCGTGTTATATGCCAGGCACTATTCTGGGTGCTGGGAATATATAAGCAAACAGAGTAGACACGTTCCTTGCATTTAGGGAGCTAGCATTTTAGGGAAAGATACAAACAGCTAAAAACAACAACAAAACTAAGGTAGTCTTAAAATAATGAGAGCTGCTACTACATAGTAAAACAGGCTAATAAAGTAAAATTGGGGACTCTGGTCAACCAAAAATATATAAGTTGAGGCATGAAAGACTATGTAAACATCAGGAAAAGAGCATAGTAGACAGAGGAAGCTCTACGTACTGAAGATTTGCAGTGGGGTTGAGTTTATTCTACTTATGAAAGAGAGAAAAGGCAAATATAGCTGAAGTTGTAAAGATACTGGCTTCATGAGTGCAACCCTGCTTTAATATTTTAACTAACAACAATTTACACACATTATTAAGGAGATTTTCAGAACGAGATGATCATGCTTCACCTCAATGTTACTTATAAATATATAGTATCTTCTGTGTAATATGTTTCCAGTCTATGTAATCATGTGTACATTTTTTTGTGTGATTATAGTCATGGAATACATACTATTTTTGCCCTGACTTTCAAAATGCCGTCTCGGGTGACTACCAGGCAGATGTTTTTATCTTCCATTTTCTCTTTAGAAGAGCTACTTCTTTTTTTTTTTTATGACAGATTCCTTAGACAGTTTCTGTATATCTTTTGCTAAATCTTAATAGCCTTTCTCCTTTTGCCCTCATTTCTAAGGGAATTAAACACCAAGCCCACCCTCAATTTTTATGGTTTCTCTAGATTTAAATGAATACCTTGGCTTTTTAATCACACTGTTCTTTTTTCCTCTGTGTAATTTCCTTCTGAGTATATATTCGATTATATCCAACAAAACTCAAATTTTGATTTGGACACAAAAGTAAATAAACACTGAAAGCAGAAAGAAACAAATTGTTTTGTGTCAATTAACATTTAGACAACAGGGGGGGTCTCAGAGCATTAACCAGAAATTATTTTTCCTCTATCTGGTCTCATTTCTTGTTTTCAAGAACTAAATAACCCAAGTCTACCTGAGTCAGTCTGTAGTAGTAAACGGGGTGCTTACAGAGACATATTAACCCGGTCAGTGGTAGTCCAGGGGCATACCATATGCTGCAGCAGTCATGAATCAGTATTTACAGCATCAGTCTTAAATGGCCCTCTTTTCCCCCTTAAGACTCCTATAGACATTGTATGCTGATAATAACATATTTCTAAAGAAATATTATTTGCTGAATTCACACAGGACAACCTATATGAGAGGTGGTTTATAGTAAAGTATTATAATGGACCATTCTTGTCAAGTGATATACTCTGTTTTCCTTACCTGTGGGCACCAGGCTCTTTTGTATCCTAAATATCTTGTTTTTCTACATCTGTACATTTATACTTGCACATATAGTATATGTAGATTTTTAATGTAGGTGATCACATGAAAAAATGCAAGTTTTTCAAGATTTTGCAATGATATATATATTTTTATCATCTTTTGACTCTGACAAACAGTAGGAAAAGAGCATTCCATAAAATGTTTATTGAATAAGTGAATTAATCCACGAAATCTATATTTTCTAATGTTTTTGAATGACATCAAAACACAGTTTGTTGCCAAACACACATACACATTATATGAGCAAAAGTTCTATGAACTATTTCTTACTGGTGTTGTATTATGATGCCTCCTTTTCAATTCTTTTCCTTTTGTCCTTAATTCATTAAAAAAAAATACTGGTTGTGACCAGTTAAGTTAATGTAACAGCATACTAAGCACTCCAATCTGCAGTTTTAAATAAAAACAGTTCCCTGAAACAGTATTATCAATTTTCAAAGAGTTATAGTATATTTCCAATCTCATTAAACATACGTAAGTATAATATAATGGATATACAGGAATTGCAGTGGCTTATTTGAAACATAAAAGTATCATACCATAAGTGAATGAAATTCAATAGCTTTCCCAGATCAAAATTACAGTGTTCTCAACTGTAGTCACATATATGTGATTTTGTGTGAACTTACACTGTAGTTTTTTAAGCTCACAATGAATCTGGCACCACTTGCTCTTACTGGTCACTCTCAACCAAGGAGATTAATGTTCATCTGCTATCTTCTGAGGAATTCAGCTAATTGCTCTTGACAGAGGATGAGATGGCTGGATGGCATCACTGACTTGATGGACGTGAGTCTGAGTGAACTCCGGGAGTTGGTGATGGACAGGGAGGCCTGGCGTGTGGCGATTCATGGGCTCGCAAAGAGTCGGACACGACTGAGCGACTGAACTGAACTGAACTGAAATGCTATTAATCTTTTTGTTTGTTGCAATGGTGTCAACACATTTTACTTCTCTTTTGGTTATGGATAAACATTTTTATAGAGTAGAAGAGAATACAGAGATGTGACAGATTATTTCTTTCTTTAAAGTGGTGAATAGAGAACCAGTCTATGGAGCCAACGGACAGTGAAGACTGAGCATAAATATTTAGAGTTTCGTATTCAAAAATAAAAACGAGCAAATAGTATAACCCCCTCAATCTGTCATTAAGTTTGTGATGTGGTGATTTTACAATATGGTCTCCCTGATACCTTTCTGTGTTCCCAGGAGACGATCTATAGTTGATCATGATATTTCTCTGCAAGGGAATTAGATATTCAAGTGTCTCAGCACAGAGATGCTTCTTTGGCATTCCTACCGCCCATGTTAAGTTTTCTCATGGTAGTGGATAAGGTTGGCGATTATGTCCTCAATCTTTTAGTCATTCATCAGTCTGCCCCAAAATATCTGAGAGCACAAACTCTCAGACACTGCCAACCACTTATAGAAGCAAGTAGTCATAATTTATTCAGATGCGTGCTGTGAATAGTCAGGATTGGTTAGGATATGCTATGGTGAAGAACAGTAGGAAAGCCTCAGTGACTTAAACACATAAACCTGACTTCTTGTTTGTACAGTGTAGCCGTTGTGGAAAAGTATGTGTGTATTCGGAGGGGGTGGCAGAAGATCCTCTGGTTTGTGTCATTCAGGAACCCATACTGTTGAGAGCTTCAGTGACTTATAACACTGTCTTTCCAAATAATGACATTAATGATCCAATGGTATTAAGAATTCATTGCAGTCAGGAGGAAAGCTCTGGATGGTTTCTCACCAGCAATTAACTACTTTGACCCTGTAAGAGGCATATAGAATTTCTACTTAGAGACCATTTGCCAGATCCAGTCAACGTGGCCTACAACTACAAGGGTTCTCCAGGTTTTTTAAGCTCACAGTGAATCTGGCACCAGTGCTGTTACTGGTCACTCTCAACCAAGCAGATTCATGTCAGTCTCTTTCCTTCTGTTAATAAAGTTAGTTAGTTAAAAAGCTATTAAGCTTTTAGTTGAAATGATGTCGATATATTGTACTTCTTTTTTGGTTATAGATAAACAATTTTATAGAGTAGAAGAAAATATAGAGATGTGATGGGATAACATTAATAACTATGCGTACTAGGGTCTTGAAAGGACAGGACATTGCCAAGTTCTTAAAGCCTCTTTTATTAGCTGCAACAAAAAAGTGAAAACTTTCTGAAAGCACGTGAGAGTGAGTGATCAATTAGTCAGACAGGTATGGCTTCACAGAGGAGGCGATGCATGCACGAGCTGCACTCTAAGGGACCTTTCTATTATCATGAAAGACACTTAGTTCATTATTTAATTAAGGCTTCTCTTTTTACCTGAATCTCAAACACTGAATATGTATTTAAGCATGCCATCACTCCTGTAGGTTTGGTAAGTGAACGAAATCATTTCTGTCTTACTAGAAGTGCTGACATAAAATACAACTGTCGATTTAACAAATTTATTTGGATAGCTTCCCTGATCACTCAGTTAGTAAAGAATCTGCCTGCAAAGCAGGAGACCCTGGTTTGATTCCTGGGTCAGGAAGATCTGCTGGAGAAGGGATAGGCCACCCACTCCAGTATTCTTGGGCTTCCCTTGTAGCTCAGCTGATAAAGAATCTGCCTGCAATGTGGGAGACCTGGGTTCCATCTCTGGCTTGGGAAGATCCCCTGGAGAAGGGAAAGGCTACCCACTTCAGTATTCTGACCTGGAGAATTCCATGGACTGTATAGTCCATGGGGTCGCAAAGAGTGGGACATGACTGAGCAACTTTCATTTTCACTTTTCACTTTTGTTTGGATATCCCAAAGACACCTCAGATTCATGTTGGGAAAACTAGACTTTCAGTTCTTTGATACTAATAAATGATTCCATTTTCTGTCTAGTTGTGTTATCTAGAAACCTGGGAGTTATCTTTTTTTTCTTGTCTCTCTTGACCTCAGGTCTAAAATATTTGATATGTTTATTATTTTTAGTTTGTAAGAACCTTTTAGATCTGTTATGACCAACCTAGATAGTATATTCAAAAGCAGAGACATCACTTTGCTGACTAAGGTCCGCCTAGTCAAGGCTATGGTTTTTCCTGTGGTCATGTATGGATATGAGAGTTGGACTGTGAAGAAGGCAGAGTGCTAAAGAATTGATGCTTTTGAACTGTGGTGTTGGAGAAGACTCTTGAGAGTCTCTTGGACTGCAAGGAGATCAGCCCTGGGTGTTCTTTGGAAGGAATGATGCTAAAGCTGAAACTCCAGTACTTTGGCCACCTCATGCGAAGAGTTGACTCATTGGAAATAAGACTCTGATGATGGGAGGGATTGGGGGCAGGAGGAGAAGGGGATGACAAAGGATGAGATGGCTGGATGGCATCACTGACTCGATGGACGTGAGTCTGAGTGAACTCCGGGAGTTGGTGATGGACAAGGAGGCCTGGCGTGCTGCAATTCATGGGGTCACAGAGAGTCGGACACGACTGAGCTGAACTGAACTTTGCCACACCATAATCAAGCCAACCTTGACTTCTCAATCTTCCTATTATTACTCAGACTTTCCAGTCCATTTATTATCTGGCTCCTCCTATTCAATAGAATAATTTCTCGTATTATCTCTCTCTCATTATTATCTCCCATTATCTTCTATCTCATCCTCATGTGCAGGCCCCTTTGGCCTTCGGTCGTTTTGATGCTCCAGACTTCTTCCTGCCTCAGGGCCTTGGCACAGGCTTCTCCCTGTGCTTGGGTTACCATGGAGCATGTCTACTGTTGGCAGACACTAATGCTGTAAACTCAGCAATGCGGTGTGGCCAGCTTTCTAAAACTAAGTTTTATTCTTTAGATCTGAGAGTAAAGGTTCAGTTTTTCCATATTATGAGTTTAAATACATCACTTTTCAAAATGCGGCAGAGTTGTCAAGAACTGACAATCACTGTGTGGTAGAAAGGGATTTGAACAGTAATTGAAACATTTTTGTAGTTTGGAAAACCCTAAGTAGAGTATAAGTTTAAAGATGTTGAATAGTTAGCTGCAGTTAAAGAAGAAATGTATTTATAAATTCATCTCATACAGGTAAGGGTACAGAAGAAACTAAATTCAACTGAAGGAAATCTTTACTGGGATATAGAACACTGCTTTAAATATACATTGCTAAAATTTTAACTTTAGGATTTTTTTCCAGTTTAGAACATGTTTTCTCAAAATCATGCCAT
>SJYV01030842.1:115788-164383 GCA_006410875.1 Neotragus pygmaeus
TCTGCTTTTCAATATGCTATCAGGTTGGTCATAACTTTCCTTCCAAAGAGTAAGTGTCTTTTAATTTCATGGCTGCAGTCACCATCTGCAGTGACTTTGGAACCCAAAAAAGTAAAGTCTGACACTGTTTACACCATTTCCCCATCTATTTCCCAAGAAGCGATGGGACCAGATGCCATGATCTTAGTTTCCTGAATGTTGAGCTTTAAGCCAACTTTTTCACTCTCCTCTTTCACTTTCATCAAGAGACATTTTAGCTCCTCTTCACTTTCTGCCATAAGGGTGGTGTCATCTGCATAACTGAGGTTATTGATATTTCTCCCAGCAATCTTGGTTCCAGCTTGTGCTTCTTCCAGCCCAGCATTTCTCATGATGTATTTTGCATATAAGTTAAATAAGTAAGGTGACAGTATACAGCCTTGATGTACTCCTTTTCCTATTTGGAACCAGTCTGTTATTCCATGTCCAGTTCTAACTGTTGCTTCCTGACCTGCATATAGGTTCCTCAAGAGGCAGGTCAGGTGGTCTGGTATTCCCATCCCTTTCAGAATTTTCCACAGTTTATTGTGATCCACACCATCAAAGGCTTTGTCGTAGTCAGTAACACTTCACAAAGTAGAAACTTAAAACACTTTGTGGAAATTATTGGATGAATCATCCTGTTGATATCTTTTTTTAAATTTGTTTCTCATTTCTACTTTTCTTCAAACTCAGTGTTTGGCCTTGGTAATGAATCTTTATGAACTGAAATTAGTTATAGTTGACTTATTTCATCCAAGGTGAAACATGACTTATTTTCTTTAATCATTCTGTACTTCTCTAGAATAAATCATTCCCCTAGCTCACTACTAAGTTCCAAATGAATGTGTGCTAATTCAAATGTGATAGAAAATTAAGAGTAAAAGCATGTTATATATTAATTTATTCAAATTCCACTTTAATGGGGCCACTTCTTTGTATTATTTGGGTCAGTGCTAACTATCTTTGTAACAGATAATCATTCTTTTGCTTTACCTTTCCCCTTTTATCTCCTTTCCACCTTTTCTTCCTTCTCTGTTTTTAATGATTTCTCAATTTTATCAAAAATATCTATTGCACTCAAAGCACAGAAAAAGTTCTATTAGTAAGAAAAAAATTTCTGTATAGATCTTCAGTATATGTATAATATTCTATATTGGCAACTGGCATTTTTATAGAAAAGTATGGTTTATTGCTACTAAAGAGTAACGTTTTTAAAGAAATATTTTAGCTTAATTTTTAAAAAATGAAGTACAGTTGATTTACAAACTTGTGTTAGTTTCTGGTGTACAGCAAAGTGATTCAGTTACACATGTATATACACATATTTTTTTCATATTCTTTTCCATTATGATTTATTATAGGATATTGAATACTTATTTGCCTGTGCTAGACAAGGATCTTATTTATCTATTTTATATATAGTGACAGAGGATGAGATGGCTGGATGGCATCACCGACTCGATGGACATGAGTCTGAGTGAACTCTCAGAGTTGGTGGTGGACAGGGAGGCCTGGCATGCTGCGATTCATGGGGTCGCAAAGAGTTGGACATGACTGAGCAACTGAACTGAACTGAATTTGATTTTTGAATTAAAAAGTATTTTATTAAAATATTTATAATATTAAAATGATCCAAAACTATGTGAATTGAAAGTAACTTCTTCTTATCTTCCCAAAGTCAACCATTGTTGCTGCTGCTGCTGCTAAGTCGCTTCAGTCATGTCTGACTCTGTGCCACCCCATAGACGGCAGCCCACCAGGCTCCCACCATCCCTGGGATTCTCCAGGCAAGAACACTGGATTGGGTTGCCATTTCCTTCTCCAATGCATAAAAGTGAAAAGTGAAAGTGAAGTTGCTTAGTTGTGTCCGACTCTGTGCAACCCCATGGACTGCAGCCTACCAGGCTACTCTGTCCATGGGATTTTCCAGGCAAGAATACTGGAGTGGGCTGCCATTACTTTCTCCACAACCATTGTTAATAGCCTCCTATATCCCCACGCATAACTATGTCCATATGCAAATATACATCACATTTAAAATTAATGTTCCATTATATATACAATGCTTTATACATTTTAAAAATACTGTTATTTATCTTGTATGATATTTCATTTTGTACAAACTATGATTATTTCATAGTGAACATAATATATTTTGTATGTTAGGGTTATAGCTAACACTTTTGGTTAATGTAACATGAACTGAATATGTGGTGGTGGTGGTTGTTCATTAGCTCAGTTGTGTTCAACGTTTTGGAACACCATGAACTGCAGCATACCAGGCTTCCCTGTCCTTCACTATCTCCAGAAGTNTAACACTTTTGGTTAATGTAACATGAACTGAATATGTGGTGGTGGTGGTTGTTCATTAGCTCAGTTGTGTTCAACGTTTTGGAACACCATGAACTGCAGCATACCAGGCTTCCCTGTCCTTCACTATCTCCAGAAGTTTACTCAAACTCATGTCCATTGAGTCAATGATACCATCCAAACATCTCATCCTCTGTCATCCCCTTCTCCTGCTCTCAGTCTTTCCCATCATCAGGATCTTTACCAGTGAGTCAGCTCTTCTCATCAGGTGGCCAAAGTATTGGCGCTTTAGCTCCAGCATCAGTCCTTCCACTGAATATTCAGGGTTGATTTCCTTTAGGATTGACTCGTTTGATCTCCTTGCTGTCCAAGGGATTCTCGAGAGTCTTCTCCAGCACCACAGTTTAAAAGCATCAATTCCTGGGGACTCAGCCTTCTTTATAGTCCAACTGTCACATCTGTACATGACTACTGGAAAAACCATAGCCTTGACTATATGTACCTTTGTTGGCAAAATGATGTCTCTGCTATTTAATATGCTGTCTAGGTTTGTCATAACTTTTCTTCCAAAGAGAAAATATCTTTTAATTTCATGGCTGCCATCATTGTCTGCAGTAATTTTGGAGACCAAGACAATAAAGTCTGCCACTGTTTCCATTGTTTCCCCATCTATTTGCCATGAAGTGATGGGACCAGATGCCATGATTTTAGTTTTTTTTGGATGTTGAGTTTTAAGCCAGTTTTTTCACTCTTGCCTTTCAATTTCATCAAGAGGCTCTTTTTGCTTTCTGCTGTTAGGGTGGTGTCATCTGCATATCTGAGGGGATTGATATTTGACCCAGCAATCTTGATTCCAGCCTGTGCTTCATCCAACCCGGTGTTTCTCATGATGTACTCTGCATAGAAGTTAAATAAGCAGGGTAGCAATATACAGCCTAATGTACTCCTTTCCCAGTTTTGAACTGGTCCTGGTTTCATCTCCAGGTCTAATTGTTGCTTTTTGACCTGCATACAGGTTTCTCAGGAGGCAGGTAGGTAGTCTTGCATGCCCATCTCTTTCAGAATTTTCCAGAGTTTGTTGTGATCCACACTGTCAAAGGCTTTAGCATAGTCAATGTTTTTCTGGAATTCCTTGATTTTTCCATGATCCAGTGGATTTTGCCAATTTGATCTCTGGTTCCTCTGTCTTTTCTAAATCCAGCTTATACATCTGAAAGTTCTTGGTTCACGTACTGTTGGAGTCTAGCTTGAAGGATTTTGAGCATTACTTTGCTAGCATGTGAAATGATGCATTTTGCAGCAGTTTGAACATTCTTTGGCATTGGAATGAAAACATATTTTCCAGTCCTGTGATCACTGCTGAATTTTCCAAATTTTTTGCATTTTACATTAACATATTTTTAATTCTATAAAATATGTTAATTGCAAGTGATACAGTTTAACTTTAAGCTAAATCAGGTTTATAATTTTAAGTATTTTCTTATATAATTCATGATGATAGTGATAGTTCACATAAGGTATATTATTTTATAGATTTGATCATATTTAAGGATTTTTATAAAGTTTTGCTTTTCTCATATTGCAAAGTATCTTTCTGTCAGCAGAAATAATATCTTGTTTACATGACTATTTTTACAAGTAACTATTATTAGAAATCATATTCCTCTCTGGTATTTTTAATGCTCAGACACTGTTATAAATAAGATATTATAATCACATTTACTATGTCTTTGTTTAAGGGTGCAATATGTTAATCTTAAGGATTATAAAGTGTTTCAAGTTGTAAAATAATCAAGAATAATCTTGCCTGTTTTGGCTACATTACAAGTATTTCACAATAGAAAGACTGTGGAAAATATTTGAAAGAATATGAAGTTTTCAGAGCTCTTTGCAAACTTTCTTTACATGTAGAGAGCTTTCATTACATGCAGTTGCTATACCAAGTATTTTAGTGCATTACTCATTTAATACTATTTCAAATTTTTTATGAGGTGTATACCATTGTTATGACCATTTAGGAAATGAGAAAAAAAAAAATTTTCCCCCACTTTGGGCTTTCCTGGTGGCTCAGATGGTAAAGAATCTGCCTACAATGCAGGAGACCTGGGTTTTACCCCTGGGTTGGGAAGATTGCCTGGAGAAGAATCCTCTCCAGGGAAGACCCCTTGGAGAATACCCACTCCAGTAATCTTGCCTGGATAATCTAATGGACAGAGGAGCCTGGCAGGCTACAGTCCATGGGGTCGCATTGTTGGACAACTTGGGGACTAATACTTTCACTTCCACTTTTTTCTTCTCTCTCTCTCTTCTTTCTTTATTTTAGCATTTTATATATGTCATCTCTGTCTTGGAGCAAGCAGATAAAAGTTGGTCTAACTTCAAGGCATCTGGGAAAGTGGAGGAGAAAAATCTTTTTTTTTTTTTGGCTTGAAAGACTTACTAATGAATGCACTTTCAAACATTTAGAGGAAGAGAAGCATTAATGTTCATGAATATAGAGTAAATGCAATTGGTTCTAAAAGCCATCTCCCATTAAATACCTGGATTGACACTGCTTTTCAAGTTTAATTTTTTTAGATGAAATGCTTTGCAATATTTTACATTTAATTTCATTTTAAACAAAAATATATCAATATCAACTTATCAAATGATACCCACTCTACTGAAGGCCTATTCTGAGAGTTATAAGACTTTTGATATAATTCTCTAAAATTAACCATCATCCAAGTGGTGCTTATCATAGTCAAATTCATAGCAACATATACAGAATTAAAAAGTATTCATAACCCTTATAGCTGTGATGATCTATTTCAGTCAGTATAATGTTGATCTGTTTCAGTAAACCATCAGGGAATATTTTTTCTTTACTTGCTTACTATGAGATGAACATTCAGCCAGAAATTCTAGAGTTTTTAAGGAGAAATCATCAAAATGATAATTTTATCTATAATTGCTAGTATTATTCTTACTAATCTTGTTAGAGTTGTTCACTTTTTGAAATGCTTCAGAGATCACTTTTTCCATTTACCTTTTTTGCACTCTTCTTCACTTTACATTGCTCAGTATACCCCTCCCTGGTAATGGTTAATATCTTTGGTAGCTTCTGAGTCATGCTTTATCAGGAGACCAAGGGTGTGATTTGCATCCCAGTATATCCTCCTCCTTCCTCCTACTCACTGTCACTTCTATTTTTACTTTAGAGCATAAGGTTCTTTAAGGCATTTTGTATTCTGAAGTTTCCCACATCCACAGATTTTACTACCTGCTCCTCTATAAGAAATGTGTACTTGGTAACAAATCTTTACTAGGGAAAGACTGTGGTAGCTAAATTAATACCTAAGGTCAACACTTTTCTTTTCTCCTACATCTCCCACTCTGTCCCTTCCTTGGGCTGAGTGTTATCAGTTTTCTGCCCTAGTTCTCCTCAAGTGCCTGGCCCAGTTAATTTTGTCAAACCAATAAAAAGTGACTTGGTTACCTACAGTTAAATCTGTTAAAAAGCGTTTATTGAATTCCTGTTCTATCCAGGGATGTTTGTTAAACACGAATTCAGGATATATTATTCTTGAATCCATGTTGCCTCAAGGATTTCAGAATAGTTTCCTTGAAATCGGAGAAGGAAATGGCAACCCACTCCAGTATTCTTGCCTGAAAAATTCCATGGGTGGAGGAGCCTGGTGGGCTACAGTCCATGGGCTCACAAAGAGTCAGACACAACTGAGCGATTTCACTTTTTAGTTTTTTTTCACTTCCTTGAAATTATGTGGAAAACGTGGTATGTATGTTTGCAGATGCTTTCTTTTTTATAGAATAAGCTCATATTTTCCATCAGATTGTCAAAGAGTAAAGATGCCAAAAAGATCAAAATGCACCCACAAGAGAGGAAAAAATGCATAAAACCCATTCCTCTGGAAGAGGACCTTACAATACAAGTGAAATTAAGAGGCAAATGACTGTATAAAATAAGGGTGAAATGATGTATAGTACAATATGTAAGAAGAGAAAAATCAGAAACACATTGGTAGGAACAACTGGAACTTCATCTGGGTTTAGAAATGTTATTTATTAAAGTTTTCTGGGACTTCCAACCTGTAGAGAAAATAATATGAACAAGTCCTTAGAATTTGTAATATTGATTAAAGTGTCTGAGAAGATAATGAAGAGCCTACTTGAATTATATTTGTTTATAAATAAAAATGTTGAGTAGATGATGTATTAATAATTGCCATGGTTTAAAATGTTGAATAGTAAAAATATTCATGGCAGGTATCTTTTAGCTAATCTTTCTTAGATTTAGAAACATTTAGATTCTGAAGACCTTAAGTATTCCTCAATAATTTTTTTTTAAATAACAATAATCAGCATGATTTGTCATGAAGAAAGACACTATGGTCCATTTAAAAAAGACACAAAGTACATATCTTCAATAGCAAATTATATTATAGCAGCTTACACTGACCTAGGCTGATTATTTCAGTGTCCTTAAATAGATCCAGTGTCTTTTGTTTCTAGGCTTCTGTCTATCCAATTAGAAGAAAAATAAAAGTTCAGATTTCACAGCTTTTGAGTGTAGACATCTGTACTTGAATATCACAGTGCTATATTAAACTGGACTGCTCATGACCTTCTTCCTTCAAATCACATTATCCTCATCCTCCTTTTCTTTCCCTTCCCTTCCAAATGTTGCATTGTCTCAATTGCAATCAGTCCTTCATCTTCCAACTCACTCATTCTTCCCCACATTGATTGCTTCTTCCCAGAAAACTTTCTTCATATTCTCCTTATACCATATTTTGCATCTTCATTCTGCACTCACTGACATTTCTGTTACCACGGATCTCCTGACCAGAGTTAGACTCTCTTTCCTTTCCATCAGTGTAAATGTTACCCTACCTTCAAGGCTTAACTGAGAAGCCATTAGCTAGAATATTTCTAAATAAGAATTATAAAGCAGTAATCATGATCCTAACATGAATATTTCTAGATTTTAAGTATGTAGATAGTATACTGTTTAATACTATATTTTGCATTTGCATTTATGTGGAATTAATCTTGCTGAGTCTTCATATATATAGATGTTACTTAGCTTTCCACCTTAACCAAAATATTTTTGCTAACTGCATCAAGGGTCCAATCCCTGGTCTTTTTGTTTGTTTGCTTTGTTATGTGTTTCATCCATCACATCATTAGGAACCAAATGGGCTTGTGATGTGTAGTTATTTTTAAAACTACAAATCAAGGCAAGATTTTAGGAGAGAAAGATACATAATCAGTACTAATATACATTGTAATTTACACTGTACATACAAAGCATTTTCACATGCTTTTTTTCATTTACTAACACCATCATGTATTATCATCTTCCTTTTGAAGATAAGGAAACAGACTTGGTCAGGAATAGGAAATTAGGAAATGCCTGATGTAAGCATTAAACTCAATACTTCTGCTCTGTATCCAGCTTTCCATGTTAAAATGGCTGTCTTCTAGGGCTGCGTTTTATAAAAGAAAGTTAAAAGGCTGAAGAGTTTCTAATACTCAAAGGGCAATGGGTCTGGACCAAATTTATCAAGATATGTTGATGTATGGCAAAATCAATATAGTAGTTTAAAGTAATTAACCTCCAATTAAAATAAATAAATTTATGGGAAAAAACCTAAATTTAAAAAAAGCTAATAAAGGTTCTAGACATTACTGAATTGTAAAGTATCCACCGTGAAATGACAGTGAATTGGTATTTACTTATATTGGGAAGGAGGCGTTTTTGACAGCCTTTTAAGGTATAAAACTTAAAGATTTCTCAGAATATGTAGGATAAAAGGAAACTGATGGTAAGGTCCCCAGAAACCTGTGACAATTTGAACTGTGCTCAGGAGGAAGGTTACAAGTCATTTCTAGTGATATTCATTAAGCAGTCTTTCCCTTTAAAAGCATGGTAATGGGTACCAAAGTAAACCAACCTCAAACTTAGATGCATGTTATCTCATGTGTGTCTTCTTAGATCCACAAAGCCAGTGTTGTTAAGCTCAAGTGGTGAAAATTATTAAGATAAATCTTTCTAGGTGTGACAAAGGATCAAGAGATAAAAGATCCAAGAAAACTACGAACAGGTTAATAGCTGTATCATAATTTTACAAATTAGCAATTTTCCATTCCATGTAAGAGCAATATTACATAGGAACCTGAAATGTTAGGTCCATGAATCAAGGCAAATTGGAAGTGGTCAAACAGGAGATGGCAAGAGTAAACGTTGACATTCTAGGAATCAGTGAACTAAGATGGACTGGAATGGGTGAATTTAACTCAGATGACCATTATATCTACTCCTGTGATCAAGAATCCCTTAGAATAAATGGAGTAGCCATCATAGTCAACAAAAGAGTCCGAAATGTAGTACTTGGATGCAATCTCAAAAACGACAGAATGATCTCTGTTCGTTTCCAAGGCTAACCATTCAATACCACGGTAATCCAAGTCTATGCCCTGACCAGTAACACTGAAGAACCTGAAGTTAAACAGTTCTATGAAGACCTACAAGACCTTTTATNTCCCATCACTTCATGGGAAATAGGTGGGGAAACAGTGGAAACAGTGATAGACTTTATTTTGGGGGGCTCCAAAATCACTGCAGATGGTGACTGCAGCCATGAAATTAAAAGACACTCCTTGGAAGAAAAGTTATGACCAACCTAGACAGCATATTAAAAAGCAGAAACACTACTTTGTCAAAAAAGATCCATCTAGTCAAGGCTATGGTTTTTCCAGTAGTCATGTACGGATGTGAGAGTTGGACTCTAAAGAAAGCTTAGGGCTGAACAGTTGTTGTTTTTGAACTGTGGTGTTGGAGAAGACTTTTGAGAGTCCCCTGGACTACAGGGAGATCCAACCAGTCCATCCTAAAGGAAATCAGTCCTGAGTGTTCATTGGAAGGACTGATGTTGAAGCTGAAACTCCAATACTTTGGCCACCTGATGCAAAGAGCTGACTCATTTTGAAAAGACCCTGATGCTGGGAAAGTTTGAAGGGAAGAGGAGAAGGGGGTGACAGAGGATGAGACGGTTGAATGGCATCACTGGTTCAATGGACATGAGTTTGAGTAATCTCCTGGAGTTGGTGGTGGACAGGGAGGCCTGACGTGCTGCAGTCCATGGGGTCGCAAAGAGTCAGACATGACTGAGCGACTGAAATGAACTGAACTGAACTGAAAATGAAAAAATTACAGAAATGGAAAACAGATGAGTGTTTGCCATGGTTAAAGAGGGGAGGGGGAAGGAGGGAAGTAAGTCTGACTGTAAAAAGGCAACAGGAGGGATGGCTGTGGTGGTGGGTGAAATATTCTCTATCTCTGTGATATCGATATTATATCCTGTTTTTCATATTGTGCTACAATTTTGCAAGATGTTCCTGGTGGGGGAAATGCAGAAAGGGAACAGAGGATCTCTGCATTACTTCTTTGCAGATGAATCTATAATTATCTCCCAATGAAATTTTAAATTAAAAACTATCCTCCCCATCTCCAATAGCCTTTGTTTAGTCACCACTTGGTCTTTTACACCAAGTTCAAAGCCAGACTCCTGGGAGCTGGAGTCAGGCCTACCCTTTCAGCATTTCCTCTCTGCTGACAGCGAGGTCAAGGGCAGCTTGCTGGCTCCAGGCCTATCAGAAAAGACTGACTTTTAAAAGGACAGGATTCAGGGAAAGAAGCAAGCAACCTAGCATGGTAGCTTGGAGCAGCAGGTTCCCCATCCCGATCATTGTCCAGTGCCGACCAGAAGGTCACTATGTTCTTGATGGTATAAGGCAATACACCTTCTGATCATTTGGCCTTGTCCCAACAGCCAAATGTAAAGTGAGGCCTTTGTTCTTTGAATCAGTCTTTGTAGGATGTGCAGAGTGGCAGAACACCTCTGGCTTACCTGTTTTGTTACCATCTAGCAAAACTACAAGCATAGCAAAACCACTCCCCCAAGACATAAATTTGTGGAGGCAATCTGATTATGCACAGATATAGGCTCGCTCTCTTTCAGCCCCTGTCGTTCTCCAACACTCTCCCATCACCAGAGTCCCTGAAGCACCTAACACTTTTCCCGGCCAGGCATCTTGCCAGTGTATTTCAGCACAAGTGAGCCTAATGTGGGTCTTAACATGGAGGCTGATGGAGTCTGTCTCTGCAGGTCATGGATGCTAGAAGCTGCTCCTCAGAGAAAGTCTATTGACCTTTTCATGATACCTGAACCTGAATCAGAACACCCCTGGATTGCTGTGGGAAGTTTGGGATGCAATAGCTTGAGTAGAAGATTAGCCAGCAACTGTGTGTCCAGAAAGGGTGGAAATGGTGTCCAGAGAAAGCTGAAAGAAATGTAATTTACACTCTTAAATAATTTAAGATTTTCAGTAGAGGGGTTGGACCAGAATAGATAACTCTCGGGATCCTTGCAACACTAACTCTGATTGCCACAAAGCTGGGCTGGGTAGAGAGTGGGCCTGGTAGGACGTCAGGATCCATGCTGCAGGTGGGGGTCTTAACCCAGGGACTATGACCACACCTAGTACCCAACCCCAGAGAACTCCGGGGTCAGATCCTGCTTTCTCAAGACTCAGATATCATGCTGAAAACTCCTGAAAGAGGAGGAAACCTCACCCGTGGAGAGCCCAGGGCACTCTCCCACAAGGACACAGCTACCTGGAGGAAACACAGCAACCCAAGTACAAGGTCTCTATCACCAAGCGCTGGTAGGGCAAAGCTCTTGGAAGCCCCACTCAGCATCAACAGCTCAGCTAAGCCCCAGCCCAGTCTGAACCACTGGCCTGAGCAGAGGCCACCCTGAAAACACACCTGCAGGACACGTGTGGAGGCTGCTTGTCCAGCCCCCTTTTCTTGCTGTCCAGCTCGTCTTTACTTTAAATCGGAAGTCAGCACATTTTTTCTATAAAGAGCCTGATGGGAAATATTTTCTATTTCATGAGCCATACAGTCTCTGTGTTTGCCAATACCCTGAGGTTGTCACATAAATGAACATGACTGTGTTCCAATAAAACTTTGTGCAAGAAAACTGGTGACGGGCCAGGAGCCATAGTCTGTCCACCCCCGATGTCAGCTCATGACCACCTTAGACTGGCAGGCTGAATTCTCGCTTGATCCTGAGTTGTATCCATCAAAGAGCACTTCCCCTCTGTGCCTGGCCCATTCTCCCAGCTTCCTCCAGGACTTCTGGCTCTTTGGGGGCCTTCCAAGGCCAAAGAACCTACCCCTGGGTTCTCCAGTCTCCTGAGCTCACCATGCTACTCCCTGACTCCTGCTGTATTCCCCAAGTGTCTTGTGGTTGTCCCCAGTTCCCCTCTAAGCCCCTACTCATGCCATCCCCTCTACCTGGACTGCTCTATTTCCAGCTGCTTTTTCAACCTTGCAAAAGCAGCCATCCGACCCTCCACAAGGCCTTCTCTTCATCAACCTCCATCGCTCTGCAGCCCAGGCTGTGCCAAAGGACCCTTCCTTTCCACTTCTGTAACATGACTTCCCAATTGCTTGAAAATTATCCACTTGTTGGTCTGATTTTCTAATTAGGTCAGGGGTTCCCAGAGGGCAAGAATACTGTCTCACTCATTTATGTGCCGCTAGCACCCAGGCCTGGCTCAGAGTAGGTGGCTGGTAATGGCCAGGAGAACAATCAGCTGGAAGATTGAATCACCTACCTGGCCTTTTGCAGGGTGTGACTGTGCTCTGCATGCACATTTTCTCATTTTCTCATCTCCTCACATATTGCCCTGGAGCTTTGGACAATCATGTCCCCAAGTCTGACTCATTTCCATCCCCGCCCCATCTGCATGTCTAAAGTTTACACGCTCAGTTCTCTCCTTGGAGGATAGAGCCCACATGCTTTGTTCTCCTTGTTCTAGGGACTTCATGAGCACCCCGTGCCCTGTACCTCAGCCCTTCTTCTTTTATTATTCTCAGGTAAGAGAATTAATAATAACTTTTCAAGCCTGAGGGCATCATCACCATTAGAAGATGCTCCATGTTTGGTTGTTAGCCAGAAGTGCCTGTGGTTGCCATATTCCAGCCAGAGAGACAGAGGGAGGGGGAGAAGGGGAGAGGACAGAGGCAAGGAGTAGAGGCAGTAGAAAAGTGAACACCCTGCCTTCTGCAGCTCATCTCAGCTGTACACTCAAGTCAAACATCTGTACGTTCACCCTGGCCAGTCATTAACATTTCCCTGAACCAGGATGGGGAGAAGTTTGGGAGTCTCAGATCCATTAGCAGGGCTGGGGTGGGGAAGCGTCAGGAGAGACGTGGACCTCCATGTTCGCATAGACTTATTGACTACCCCAATCTCCAGTCCTGAGTTGACCCACACCGTAAGTTTGGGCTTCTGCCCCCACTTCCCTCCCAGGATGTCAGTCTCAGGGAACACTGCCTGTGCCCTGAACCCCTGCCTCCATGGTTACAGTAGGGCTCCTGACCTCACTCTCACCACCATTTCCTCTGAGGTCTAGCATCCTCCCTGGGTACGTTCTGTCCTTATTACCCACCTGACACTAGATGTTGTCTCAGCACTCCCACGAGATGCCTACTGCCCCTCCTAGGTCTCCAGATGGTGACGTCAGCCATGCCAGGCTTAATGCTCTTCACCCCATGGACCTTTCATGAGGACACCTGGCAGCCACCAGAGGGACTGACCCCACAGCCCTGCCAAGCTCCAGACCTGATCAGCCCTGGCCCCTCTCTTGTCCACAGGCCTGGTCCTGGTGCCTTCCTAGTCTTCCCATCAAGCTGTCACAGGTCAGCCAGGTATTATGCAGGAGAAGGGCAGGCAGGGGGGAGCCTTCCCTTTAAGGCATTTTAGCAACTCGCACTGGCCCCTCCGGTAGAAGTGTAGACTCTGAGCTCTGGGACTGCGCCCCCACAGCCCATCCCACCAGAATCCAGGGCCTGAGCTTCTTCTGGTTGAGCAGGTAGAAAGGTTTGATCATCCTCAGCTCTACTAAAGGCTGAGGGGATGAAGAAATCTAGGTCTTCAGGGCAGGGACCCAGACAGGGGCCCAGGAGCACCAGCCTGGATGGCCCAGGGGCTCTGGCACAGAAACAGGATCCTGCCAGGAGGACCGTACACCTCCATCATCTCCCACAAGCTCTATCCATCTCCCATGAGCTGGGAGCAGCATGGGAAGGTATTAGCAGAAAGGAGAGTAGACAAGAGGTTAGCAAGACCAGGGAGGGCTTGTGCAGGAAGTTGCCCTCCCACCTCCCCCTGACCCAGCTTCTCACTCCAGCACAGGCAGGTAGGTCAGAAGGAGTGAGAGTCCTAGTTCAGAGTTGACCTGCTCTGAGAGTCAAGGTTTGACTGGCCCCCACTTCCCGAGCAGTTTCCCAGGGCCTGGCACTGGGACGGGAGGTTTCCAGACCTGACTCTCATCCTCGGCACAACTCTTCCTAGAGGGTATGTCATCCTTATCTTACAACTGAGGGGAAGGAGGTTCGGAGAGGGTAAGCGACCTAGATGACAACACGAATGATGGAGTCCGGATGCCACGCTGCTTGGCTCCCTTTCCACAGCGTGACCCAACCTCCTTCAGAAATACATCCAAGAGGAAGGCAGGGAAAACAGGAGCAGAGCCAGCCCTAGGCGGCAGCACTGGTGGGGCTGAGATGAGCAAGAACCGGAGAGGCATGGTACGGGCAGGCTTCCTGCAGAGAGCGGCTGCCTGAGTGGGAGGCAGGAGACACAGAGACACCAGGGCTCGAGATAACTTTGGCACAAAAGGCCAGCAGGTGGCCAGAGTCCGAACACAGGTACCCAGCAAGGACCGTCACCGACAGCAGTGCCAAGGCCAGATGACAGGGGCCCCCGGGTGCCCAGAGGAATAGCCTCCACTTCTCTCCCACAAGCTTTCTCCTTCGGAAAAGTGCTCACCCTCCTCTGGTGCTCTGAGCTTTCTGGCAAAAAATCCAGACTCTGCAGCAGCCTCTTTTTGGCAGGGTTTCATCAATTAATCTTTCATCCACATTGATTTCCTGAAAAATGACTTCCTCATTATCCATCTTGCAGACTTTCCACTTGGCAGTCTGAATGGCACAGGCTGCATCAAAGTCCAGTGCTCTCTGGGCAGGGGGAGGGCCGGGACTTTGGAGTCAAACAGACCTGAGGGAGAGGCCGGGTTCTGCCACCCTGCAGCTGCACAATGTTGGGTGAGTCACTTGGTCTCTCTGAACCTCGTTTCCACATTTGTAAAACAGGTTAAAAGAATCCCCTTCATTGAAAAGGCAAAACAACACAATTCATCTGAGATTTTTAAAAATAAGGGTCAAGTCTGTTTTTATTATTGTTTTCTCACTGGTCCCCAGGCAGATGGAGGCTCTCCAGCCTCTAGGCCTCAAAGAGGCAAAGTTGAGGGCACAGACTTGATAGGTGTCCTTAAATGCTCCCCGTCGATCCACTGGCCAAAGAAGTCATAATTTATCCTGCAGAGCAAAAGCTGAGGTGTAACAGAGACTCGATATGAAAGCCAAGAAATGGGAGCTCGTTTCAGCTGCAGAAATAAAGGCAGAGGGTGGTGTGCTCTAAAATGCTTCAATTACCCCTCTTCAGACCAGCCGAAGCCTAGGGAGGGTTGGGTGGTGCCATTTCAGAAGTTTCAGGCCATGATTTTCCCCTGTGGAACAATGGCTTCCTTTGCCCTCTCTCCGTGCATGAAGGGAAAGGAGTTGAAAGTCCGAGTCACCATGGGCCCTCTTTTCTGCTCCCTGTCCCCCTCATGCTGTGTGACCAAGATGATGTAGGCTTTGATGTCAGATGCCTGATGTCGAGTCCTGGCTCCACCTACTGCCCCTCTCTCTGGCTTCAGATTCTCCTCGTAAAATGGGGACGAGACCCATTTTTTAGGTTTCCATGAAGATCAAATGAAATAAAGTGCTTTGTTAGCCATGAAGTGCCCCTACACATTGTTTCCTGAATCCCTTCCCTTTGGATGGCTTCCCTTCTTCCCCTGTCAAGCCCAGGTCCTCCTGCTCTATAACCATCCTCACACACACTGCAAGGCTGCGTGGAGAGCAGCCAAGAGAGTGGAGTAGACAGACCCTGGGCTCACTTCCTCTCAAGAGCATACCAAAAGCACACTTATCTGTAGAACAGCCATCTGGAACCTACTAGAAAAGACTGTCCACAGCTGAAGACATAAAGGAGGAACCATAATGAAATGGGTAGCCATTTGCCAATCAGGCAAGTTGAGGGAGCACAGAAACAAAGGAGAAGCAGTCAAGAAATTATAGTGCAGCCATTAAAACAAGGTTCTGGTTCCTCCTTGGAGGAGGCGATGGCTCCCCACTCTGGTACTCTTGCCTGGAAAATCTCATGGACGGAGGAGCCTGGTGGGCTGCAGTCCATGGGGTCATGAAGAGTCGGACACGACTGAGTGACTTCACTTTCACTTTTCACTTGCATGCACTGGAGAAGGCAATNGTGAACACCCTGCCTTCTGCAGCTCATCTCAGCTGTACACTCAAGTCAAACATCTGTACGTTCACCCTGGCCAGTCATTAACATTTCCCTGAACCAGGATGGGGAGAAGTTTGGGAGTCTCAGATCCATTAGCAGGGCTGGGGTGGGGAAGCGTCAGGAGAGACGTGGACCTCCATGTTCGCATAGACTTATTGACTACCCCAATCTCCAGTCCTGAGTTGACCCACACCGTAAGTTTGGGCTTCTGCCCCCACTTCCCTCCCAGGATGTCAGTCTCAGGGAACACTGCCTGTGCCCTGAACCCCTGCCTCCATGGTTACAGTATGGCTCCTGACCTCACTCTCACCACCATTTCCTCTGAGGTCTAGCATCCTCCCTGGGTACGTTCTGTCCTTATTACCCACCTGACACTAGATGTTGTCTCAGCACTCCCACGAGATGCCTACTGCCCCTCCTAGGTCTCCAGATGGTGACGTCAGCCATGCCAGGCTTAATGCTCTTCACTCCATGGACCTTTCATGAGGACACCTGGCAGCCACCAGAGGGACTGACCCCACAGCCCTGCCAAGCTCCAGACCTGATCAGCCCTGGCCCCTCTCTTGTCCACAGGCCTGGTCCTGGTGCCTTCCTAGTCTTCCCATCAAGCTGTCACAGGTCAGCCAGGTATTATGCAGGAGAAGGGCAGGCAGGGGGGAGCCTTCCCTTTAAGGCATTTTAGCAACTCGCACTGGCCCCTCCGGTAGAAGTGTAGACTCTGAGCTCTGGGACTGCGCCCCCACAGCCCATCCCACCAGAATCCAGGGCCTGAGCTTCTTCTGGTTGAGCAGGTAGAAAGGTTTGATCATCCTCAGCTCTACTAAAGGCTGAGGGGATGAAGAAATCTAGGTCTTCAGGGCAGGGACCCAGACAGGGGCCCAGGAGCACCAGCCTGGATGGCCCAGGGGCTCTGGCACAGAAACAGGATCCTGCCAGGAGGACCGTACACCTCCATCATCTCCCACAAGCTCTATCCATCTCCCATGAGCTGGGAGCAGCATGGGAAGGTATTAGCAGAAAGGAGAGTAGACAAGAGGTTAGCAAGACCAGGGAGGGCTTGTGCAGGAAGTTGCCATCCCACCTCCCCCTGACCCAGCTTCTCACTCCAGCACAGGCAGGTAGGTCAGAAGGAGTGAGAGTCCTAGTTCAGAGTTGACCTGCTCTGAGAGTCAAGGTTTGACTGGCCCCCACTTCCCGAGCAGTTTCCCAGGGCCTGGCACTGGGACGGGAGGTTTCCAGACCTGACTCTCATCCTCGGCACAACTCTTCCTAGAGGGTATGTCATCCTTATCTTACAACTGAGGGGAAGGAGGTTCGGAGAGGGTAAGCGACCTAGATGACAACACGAATGATGGAGTCCGGATGCCACGCTGCTTGGCTCCCTTTCCACAGCGTGACCCAACCTCCTTCAGAAATACATCCAAGAGGAAGGCAGGGAAAACAGGAGCAGAGCCAGCCCTAGGCGGCAGCACTGGTGGGGCTGAGATGAGCAAGAACCGGAGAGGCATGGTACGGGCAGGCTTCCTGCAGAGAGCGGCTGCCTGAGTGGGAGGCAGGAGACACAGAGACACCAGGGCTCGAGATAACTTTGGCACAAAAGGCCAGCAGGTGGCCAGAGTCCGAACACAGGTACCCAGCAAGGACCGTCACCGACAGCAGTGCCAAGGCCAGATGACAGGGGCCCCCGGGTGCCCAGAGGAATAGCCTCCATTTCTCTCCCACAAGCTTTCTCCTTCGGAAAAGTGCTCACCCTCCTCTGGTGCTCTGAGCTTTCTGGCAAAAAATCCAGACTCTGCAGCAGCCTCTTTTTGGCAGGGTTTCATCAATTAATCTTTCATCCACATTGATTTCCTGAAAAATGACTTCCTCATTATCCATCTTGCAGACTTTCCACTTGGCAGTCTGAATGGCACAGGCTGCATCAAAGTCCAGTGCTCTCTGGGCAGGGGGAGGGCCGGGACTTTGGAGTCAAACAGACCTGAGGGAGAGGCCGGGTTCTGCCACCCTGCAGCTGCACAATGTTGGGTGAGTCACTTGGTCTCTCTGAACCTCGTTTCCACATTTGTAAAACAGGTTAAAAGAATCCCCTTCATTGAAAAGGCAAAACAACACAATTCATCTGAGATTTTTAAAAATAAGGGTCAAGTCTGTTTTTATTATTGTTTTCTCACTGGTCCCCAGGCAGATGGAGGCTCTCCAGCCTCTAGGCCTCAAAGAGGCAAAGTTGAGGGCACAGACTTGATAGGTGTCCTTAAATGCTCCCCGTCGATCCACTGGCCAAAGAAGTCATAATTTATCCTGCAGAGCAAAAGCTGAGGTGTAACAGAGACTCGATATGAAAGCCAAGAAATGGGAGCTCGTTTCAGCTGCAGAAATAAAGGCAGAGGGTGGTGTGCTCTAAAATGCCTCAATTACCCCTCTTCAGACCAGCCGAAGCCTAGGGAGGGTTGGGTGGTGCCATTTCAGAAGTTTCAGGCCATGATTTTCCCCTGTGGAACAATGGCTTCCTTTGCCCTCTCTCCGTGCATGAAGGGAAAGGAGTTGAAAGTCCGAGTCACCATGGGCCCTCTTTTCTGCTCCCTGTCCCCCTCATGCTGTGTGACCAAGATGATGTAGGCTTTGATGTCAGATGCCTGATGTCGAGTCCTGGCTCCACCTACTGCCCCTCTCTCTGGCTTCAGATTCTCCTCGTAAAATGGGGACGAGACCCATTTTTTAGGTTTCCATGAAGATCAAATGAAATAAAGTGCTTTGTTAGCCATGAAGTGCCCCTACACATTGTTTCCTGAATCCCTTCCCTTTGGATGGCTTCCCTTCTTCCCCTGTCAAGCCCAGGTCCTCCTGCTCTATAACCATCCTCACACACACTGCAAGGCTGCGTGGAGAGCAGCCAAGAGAGTGGAGTAGACAGACCCTGGGCTCACTTCCTCTCAAGAGCATACCAAAAGCACACTTATCTGTAGAACAGCCATCTGGAACCTACTAGAAAAGACTGTCCACAGCTGAAGACATAAAGGAGGAACCATAATGAAATGGGTAGCCATTTGCCAATCAGGCAAGTTGAGGGAGCACAGAAACAAAGGAGAAGCAGTCAAGAAATTATAGTGCAGCCATTAAAACAAGGTTCTGGTTCCTCCTTGGAGGAGGCGATGGCTCCCCACTCTGGTACTCTTGCCTGGAAAATCTCATGGACGGAGGAGCCTGGTGGGCTGCAGTCCATGGGGTCATGAAGAGTCGGACACGACTGAGTGACTTCACTTTCACTTTTCACTTGCATGCACTGGAGAAGGCAATGGCAATCCACTCCATGTTCTTGTCTGGAAAATCCCAGGGAAGGCAGAGCCTAGTGGGCTGCCGTCTATGAGGTTGCACAGAGTCGGACACGACTGAAGCGACTTGGCAGCAGCAGCAGGAACTAAGGCCCCCATGTCCAAGGTAAGAGAAACCAAAGACGATAGGCACTGAGAGAGGGATCAGAGGGCAGACAGACTGAAACTACAGTCACAGACAACTAGCCAATCTGATCACACAGACCACAGCCCTGTCTAACTCAATGAAACTAAGCCATTCCGTGTGGGTCTACCTAAGATGGACGGGTCATGGTGGACAGGTCTGACAGAATGTGGTCCACTGGAGAAGGGAATGGCAAACCACTTCAGTATTCTTGCCTTGAGAACCCCATGAACAGTATGAAAAGGCCAAAAGATCAGACACTGAAAGATGAACTCCCAGGTCTGAAGGTGCCCAATATGCTACTGGAGATCAGTGGAGAAATAACTCCAGAAAGAATGAAGGGATGGAGCCAAAGCAAAAACAATACCCAGTTGTGAATGGGACTGGTGATGGAAGCAGGATTTGATGCTGTAAAGAGCAACTTGCATAGGAACCTGGTATGTGAGGTCTATGAATCAAGGCAAATTGGAAATGGCCAAACAGATGACAAGAATTCTAGGAATCAATGAACTAAGATGGACTGGAATGGATGAATTTAACTCAGATGACCATTATATCTACTATTGTGGGCAGGAATCCCTTAGAAGAAATGGAGTAGCCATCATGGTCAAAAAAAGAGTCCAAAATGCAGTACTTGGATGCAATCTCAAAAACGACAGAATGTTCTCTGTTCGTTTCCAAGGCAAACCTTTCAATATCACAGTAATCCAAGTCTATACCTCAACAAGTAACGCTGAAGAAGCTGAAGTTGAACAGTTCTATGAAGACCTACAAGACCTTCTAGAACTAACACCCAAAAAAGATATCCTTTTCATTACAGGGGACTGGAATGCAAAAGTAGGAAGTCAAGAAACACCTGGAGTAACAGGCAAATTTGGCCTTGGAGTACAGAATGAAGCAGGGCAAAGGCTAATAGAGTTTTGCCAAGAGAATGCACTGGTCATAGCAAACACCCTCTTCCAACAACACAAGAGAAGACTCTACACATGGACATCACCAGATGGTTGACACCAAAATCAGATTGATTATATCCTTTGTAGCCAAAGACAGAGAAGCTCTATACANAGAGTTTTGCCAAGAGAATGCACTGGTCATAGCAAACACCCTCTTCCAATAACACAAGAGAAGACTCTATAAATCAGTATCACCAGATGGTCAACACTGAAATTAGACTGATTATACTCTGTGCAGCCAAAGATGGAGAAGCTCTATACAGTTAGCAAAAACAAGACCAGGACCTGAGTGTGGCTCAAATCATAAACTCCTTATTACCAAATTCAGACTTAAATTGAAGAAAGAGGAGAAAACCAGTAGACCATTCAGGTATGACCTATATCAAATCCCTTACAATTACACAGTGGAAGTCAAAAATAGATTTAAGGGACTAGATCTGATAGAGAGAGTGACTGATGAACTATGGAGGGATGTTTGTGACATTGTACAGGCAACAGGAATCAAGACCATCCCCCCAAAAAAGAGATGCAAGAAAGCAAAATGGCTGTCTGAGGAGGCCTTACAGATGGCTGTGAATANGACTAGATCTGATAGAGAGAGTGACTGATGAACTATGGAGGGATGTTTGTGACATTGTACAGGCAACAGGAATCAAGACCATCCCCCCAAAAAAGAGATGCAAGAAAGCAAAATGGCTGTCTGAGGAGGCCTTACAGATGGCTGTGAATAGAAGAGAAGTGAAAAGCAAAGGAAAAAAGGAAAGATATACCCATTTGAATGCAGAGTTCCAAAGAATATCAAGGAGAGATAAGAAAGCCTCCCTCAGTGATCAGTGCAAATAAATAGAAGAAAACAACAGAATGGGAAAAACTAGAGATCACTTCAAGAAAATGAGAGATACCAAGGGAACATTTCATGCAAAGATGGGCTTGATAAATGACAGAAATTGTATGGACCTAATAGAAGCAGAAGATATTAAGAAGAGGTGACAAGAATATACAGAATAACTGTACAAAAAAGATCTTCATGACCCAGATAATCACGATGGTGTGATCACTCACGTAGAGCCAGACATCCTGGAATGTGAAGTCAAGTGGGCCTTAGGAAGCATCACTACGAACAAAGCTAGTGGAGGTGATGGAATTCCAGCTGAGCTTTTTTTTTTTTTTTTTCCTGGTAGGTGACCCAGGCTTCAGTGGGTTTNTGACCAACCTAGACAGCATATTAAAAAGAAGAGACATTACTTTGCCAACAAAGATCCGTGTAGTCAAGGCTATGGTTTTTTCAGTAGTCATGTATGGATGTGAGAGTTGGACTATAAAGAAAGCTGAGTGCCAAGAAATTGGTGCTTTTGAACTGTGGTGTTGGAGAAGACTCTTGAGAGTCCCTTGGACTGCAAGGAGATCCAACCAGTCCATCCTAAAAGAGATCAGTCCTGAGTGTTCATTGGAAGGACTGATGTTGAAGCTGAAACTCCAGTACTTTGGCCACCTCATGAGAAGAGTTGACTCATTTGAAAAGACCCTGATGCTGAGAAAGTTTGAAGGTGGGAGGAGAGGGGATGGCAGAGATGACATGGTCAGATGGCATCACCGACTCAATGGACATTAGTTTGGGTAAACTCCGGGAGTTGGTTATGGACAGGGAGGTCTGGTGTGCTGCAGTCCATGGGTCACAAAGAGTCAGACATGACTGAACGACCGATTTTCACTGAACTAATGACTCTTCATGTATATTCTTTTTTCTCAGTGCTTATTAATCAAAGATGTTTGGTATTTGTAGGATACAAATACACATTGGATTTAGCAATGTGTTTTCTTTCCCAAAATCATCCCAAGTTGAAATGACAATTAACAATGAGAGAGTGGTACTTTTGAAAATCTCACAATACGTTAAAGACAGCTATGTATAAGTCTTATTATGAGAAAAGTCACTTTAATAGAAAAAAAAGAGACAAACATAAGTCAAATTCTAAAATTGAAAAAATAGCCCATATAGTGTATTATTATGGTGTTCTCATTATTATTTGTTTTCTCCAGTAACTAAGTCACCTAACATGGTTAATCTGCTGATGACCTTTGCCACCAAAAGTGTTACTAAGCTCCATTAGGACTTTGCAGACAAATGGATGCCCTTCATGATTGCAGCCAGTATGAACGAGCTGAATGTGAGCTTGCAGATGGAAACCACTCCAGATTATTGGGCAGTTGCAACATCAAAAGTCAAATTAATTAATAGTTAAAGACAGTTTACTTTTTCCAGTCTACTAGTAATGATTCTTGCCTTCATTTTTTTACTTTTCATTGGTTAAATTGTCAAAACATATAGATTAACACTGATGGTAAAGTTGTTAGCATCAACCAATAACATTATTTCTGAATAGAATACATAAACTTTATTATAATTTTCAAAATTTGGTTTCAATGCTAAGCATAATTTTTAAAGCCAGATGATCTAGGTACATACCTTCTTCTTCATTTGCATTCAAGAGGAAGAAAATCTAAGTACCAACATTCACAGAATACTTGAAAAATAAGCCTGAAAACTTGGATACTCATGAAACCCATGCTAAATGGGGCTACTACAGAAAAATTAAGTCAAAAATATTTAGGCTCCTTCCAGAATGCAATTTAATATACTCTAATTTCTGCTAAAACCTGAGCAGTGGATGATAATGTGTTACAGAAAAGAAATTTCTCTTAAGTGAAATTAAACCTTATTTTAAAGATACATTAAAGACTGGGTTTATCTCCTGTTATATAGATAACCAAGACAAACATTTGGTTTTGGTGCATTAAGTTAATAAATTGGAAATAAGTTTAAATGCATACTGCGTAGATACCCACACATGTCATCACCAAGGTAATGATACAAAACATAATAAGATGTCCTCTATTTTCTCCTTAAGAGTTTAATATTTAGGGCCTCTGATGCACACAGACCCTTTCAAGATCCTGGGGGAACAGAGCAGCTGGCAGTAGATTTTTTAAAAGTAAAATATGCAAAAATATGATATGTTAACCATAATTAGTGATATGACCATGTCCTTTGCACCTAACTTTGTATTCCTAGTGCTTTTATGATTTTTTTCCTCCAAAGTGCCCTCGAAATTGACAAGTGTCATAAAACTCAATGCCTGACCTGCTCCTGTTTGCTTTTCCTCTGCCTAAATCTCTTCCCCATATCCCTACTTGTTAAAAGCCTACCTGTCATTCAAAGCCTATTCCAACTGCCTCTTCTATGTAAGTGCCTGATTTGTTTATTGAACTTTGAAAATATTTATTTTCAGTGTTAGTCTTAATGTATGACTTGAATGTGTGTTTTCTTACTTTTCAATGCTTGTCTAGTCTAGTAACAACTGGCTCCTGCCTAATAGTTAATCTGATAGAGACTTGCTCCCAAGCCTTATGTCTTCCTAGTTGTGTGGCACAAGGCAAGTTCCTCATTCTGTTGCTCTCTCTGGGACCCATTCCCTCACTATCACATGGATATCAAAATAATAGTATTCTCCTCATAGACTTGTTATCAGGAGTAAATAAGATGATTAATATTAGATGCTTATTAGAAAGCTTGGACAATAGTAAAAACTCATGAGTTAGTTCTTACAGTTATGACTGTTTAAGTCAGAATTTAGGTTTCCATAGCATCCCATAAAATACTGCAAAAATAAATTTGTACTGACGTGTGTGTGTGTGTATACATTTGTTAGTTGTTCAGTCATGTCAGACACTCTGTGACACCATGGACCGTAGTCCCACGATACATGGGATTCTCCAGGCAAGAATATTGGAGTGGGTTTCCATTCCCTTCTCCAGGGGATCTTCCTGACCCAGGGATCGAACCCAGGTCTCCTGCATTAAAGGTAGATTCCTTATCAGCAGAGCTTGAATTGAGGACTGACAAGAATTACTCATAAAAGATTTGATCATTTCAAGTTACAAGATCATTATGAAATAACAAAATGAGAAAAGGCAAAAAATGTTTGTTCGTAGAACTACTTTATGGCCTTTAGGATTAGAGGATTAAGTAATCAACATGGTAAATAAAACAATCAAAAATCATTTAGTATAATATTTATTCTGCTAAGAACTTAGTGTAAAATAATATTTACCTTAGCAATTACTAAAGAATTGGCATTTATGTACTTCCCACATAATAAAAAGACTCTAAAAAAAAAAAAACACAGTTGATGGCTTGAACGATGGCATTTTCATTTGAAAACTAAAATATATTATCACAGAAATATTTTCATTTCTCTGTGATTGATTTATTTTAAAAATATTTCTGAAGGTATTCTATGAAAAACCTCTTTAGTTGTTAATCCATGTTTTTGATAAATCCAAAATATTTTAAACAAGGCGTGCATTTGAAGTCCAACAATGAATGATTATGATATGTGCAAACTGTTTGAATAAGGAAAGCTAATTCAGATCTATTAAAGACAAAAAATAAAAAGGTGCAAGAGTAACAGTACCTGTGTCAAATGTTTTCTTAATTTTATATTTGAATATATGGGCACTACTGTAGTTTATGGCCTCTTTGACTACAGTTCCAAGGTGGAGAAATCAGTCCTCCTGCTATTCTGGGGACCTTGTGAAAACTGTAATGGTATAGGAGAAAGAAAATGGCCAAAGAAACCTAAGGACAGAGGCAAGTTCAGCTGTTTAGTTGCCATGCAATGGGCAATTTCCTTGCCATTAAGGTTTTTCCCCAAATGTAAAATGGAAACTGTTATGCTGACTTCAAAGGTAGATGTACAGAAAGCACCTAGATCAATTTCTGGAGTATAGTCTAAGACTGCAGTATATACAAGTGAAGGAAAGAATCTGTTTTAGAAATTCACTTCTTAAGTATCACAGAAATCCTTTCTAGTTCTTCTTTCTTTAGTATTTAGTGTAAAGTTAGAACTGAGTTTATTCTTTTCTAACTTTGACTGCCACATTTATGCCCTGTTTGCCAAAAGAACTGGCTATTTCAACAGTCCTGCTAACTACTGGATGTGTAGTGTCTTCTCAGGACTTATAAGATAAATACATTGGAAAAATGTGTTTGAGAGAAAAGAAATGTGAAAACACATGGTAAGCAACTAGGGAAATGCCTCAGGGTAAAGAGCAGCATTTTAGTTTCATTTTTTGTTGAGCAAATAAGAAAACGTGGTAAATGGAACAAGTGTAAATCTCCCGGGAAAACAGATTTTTCTGAGACAACCCCAGGTTTTATCTAAAGTGTATGCTTAATATAGGACATAACACACATTCTGAAACAAAGATGAAGTGAACTTAATTTGAAGTGAATAGCAACCACCCTCCCCTAGGGACAGATGTCCCCAGACTGTATATACTCATGTAAATGGAGCCTTTACAGTATTTAGGACTCAAGATATTTCTACTAATCATTTATAGTGTAGATGCTAAAGTCATTAATTCTGTTTTGATTTAAAATAGTGTAAAGTATGAAATAAATACTAAAAATTATTTGAAAAGAAGGTATCAGTTCTTCACTTCTCCTTGATGAATACAAAAAGAAAAAATAGTAATTTTATATATTTTACAAAGGATAATAGGCATTTTAAAGTTCAATATAAAATATTTTCTACAAATAAAATTAGCTTAGTTTCAAATAACAGAAACCTATTAGAATATTTATCTTCCTTAATTTTTTTTGAGTTTTACCAAAAATGTCTTTAATTGAAAAATTCATACCAAAAAATGTTCTTTTTTTATATAAATTTATTTATTTTAATTGGAGGTTAATTACTTTACAATATTGTATTGTTTTTGCCATACATCAACATGTATCTGCCACAGGTATACACGTTTTCCCCATCCTGAACCCTCCTCAGAGGAATGTACTTTAGTCCTTTTGACCTGTGTGTAATACCTAAATAGATTTGTGACAATACCTGTATGTAGTATCTAAGGAGATTGATGACAATATCAGCAGTCAATTAAATAGCAAGTTTTTTTTTTTTTAATTTTTCTTAAATTTGTCACATATAGATGATAGAAGTAGCAGAACGTGCATTTAAATATGTAATACTTTCACACTGGTTAAGCTAAAATGCATTACAAAATAGCTTTTGTACTTTGTTTCCTTGAAATATCATTTTAAAAGTATTCAGGTTAATTTATTTTCTATCAAATGTCAAATATCAGGGTATTATTAATGATTTTGGAGGTTAAGAGAAAAGTGACTTTCCTCTTTCTGTAGTTCAATGGTATCAACATAGAAATAGTACTTAATAAACTATCTTTAGAGTCCTTTTGGCGAGATGAAATGTTTAGTGAGTAGAAGTTAAACTTTTTTTATTAGACCAGGTCCTGGATGCTGTTCAGTTTCAGAGGTGAATCTTTATCACTGTGAAAATTTCGTAAGCCTGAAAAAAATGACAGTTCAAGACTGCTGTATTGAGGCATATGAAGCAGTTTGTTTTGATCATTTCAAAGAGTAGACAATTGATGCTCTAATACTGATTTAATTAGATCCTATCTACTGATTTGCTTTCTATAACTAATAAGGATCTATATATTTATTGTGCCACAGAGTACACCCTATACTGAAGTTTTTCGTCTACCATCACACAAAGATCATACTTACCTATTAATAAGTGTGTACTACAAAATAAAAATATGGTAGGGGAAAGTTTTTCTTCTCAGATATGGAATAGGAATAGGGTGTTGATCAAGGTCAGTGTTGATCAGTGATGAGGCTCTGGTATTTTTTATTTTTTTATTGAAGTATAGTTGATTTCATGTGTGCAGCTTACCAATTCAGTGTTTTTATAGATTACGTCCATTTATAGGTAATTATAAGATGGGTCTAGTTCTCTGTCATATAGTAAATACTTGTTGCGTTATCTGTTTCATATAGTTTGTACCTGTTAATCCCATAGCCCTCATTTGCCCCTCCCTTCTTTTGTCTCCTGTTCGGTAACCCCAAGTTTGTTTTCTACACCTGTGAGTCTGTTTCTGTTTTGTATATATGCTCATTTGTGTTATATTTTAAATTCCACATAAAAATGATGTTATTTTATCTTATCGAGTTAATCCACACAAAACTTCTGCAAGGGCAAAGCTGAAATTCAAAGTTAGGAAATGAACTAAATATAATATAAAAGCTCATTTGGAACTTGTGCTTAGGTAGCCTTCCTCCTCATCTTTAACTCCCAAAGGGGTGGGACATCTCAGACTGAAAAATCCTACTAGCCAAATTCCTATCTTTAATAACCAAGAATTTACTAAGGCATTCACGAATGCTTGAATGTCAGTGACTGTAGTTTATAAATCTTTACCCTGTCTGTACAGTTGAAAAAGTGTTATATGGAATCAAATTAACCCTGAGTAAATTACTTAGTCTTCCTTCTGTTTCTTACCTGGAAAATGTGAATAAGAATACAACTACCTATAGACTTGTTTGGAGTATTTCAGTAACTTAATAAACACTAATATTCTTGGAGAAATGCCTGGAAAATGGTAACAATAACTGCTAATTATTATGATTGTTATTGTTTTGTTGTTATTTCTTCATAAACAGGTTGATCCTATACCATACCAAGACAATTCAGTCAACTTGAGGGGAAAATGGTGTTCATCTATAATGGGTTGGCGCTGGAACTCATTTTCCTTTCTGTTTGATTGTTTTATCACTGTATTAAAGAATAGCAAACAACATAATCTCTATTCTCAAAACTTCCTCAGCCCTCTGATCTTCCCAGAGTCACAGAGAGTAGGATTTGAATGGCTTTCGTCTAGCTTGTCTTAGTAATAGACCCGCAGCCCATCAAGAAACAACTGTCATTCTGTGGCCCTAGTTAAACAGAATTCATGATTGTTTTCTCCCCTAGGATTGCACTGCAGCCATAGATGAGAATGGCAGCCTGCCAGTGGGCCCTGCCAGCTGGCTTTCCACTGTATTCTGGGTTTTGGAGAATAGGAGAACAGATTTTTTTTGATCCTGCAGGCCAATTTGAGCACAGTTTACAATAAACAAGAAAACCTTGACAACAATTTCACATGCAGTGAAGTTATGTCTTTAACATTGAAAAAATGCAATTTTTAAATATGTTATCTTTTCCAAATAGATACTGGTAAATTATCAGCTAAAACTGGTTATTTATAATATGGGATGTTTTCCAACAGTTAACTGCAGATTCACTAAGAAACAAAATGGTAAAAATTGTTGATACTGAAATGTTTCATTCATTCCTTTTATTCATCTCTTCAATAGGCAGTGCTTACTGTATGTCTAGCACTTAAACGTAGATGAATTCACTTCATTTTTGGTGTCTTTGAATTGGCAACTTCTGATATGTTATTGTTTCTTCTACGGGGCTAGTTCTAGACAGTAATGTTCACTAAATATCTCTATTTTAAAATAAAATTCATTCCATTTCTCATTTAGCTCTCTTAATATTTAAGGCTATCGATGAATTCCTCATGAGTGTCTCTAGTGAAGGACTTTGTGTATCCTCCAGTGTATTCCTGGAACTAGAACAGTGCCTGGCACAAGTTTAAATGTGCAATGCAATAAATAATTGAGTGAAGAAATATGAAAATCTAAGTAATCTAGGATGCCAGTTAGGGGAACTGAAGTAACGATGAAAAGCTACAAACCCTGGGAAAAAAGATTATCATTTCAAAATCTATGTGAAATTCTCCAGATGCAATTTTTCTTTATATTTATTGCATATTAAACATATTAATATAGGTAAAATGTATATGTAAGTATAGATGGATACAACTTATATCACTTTATAGTTTCAAAAATATACTTATAAAATATTAACATTTTTCCCCAAAGAAGATTTTTCCTTTTAGGTTTTTTTTCTTATCCAAGATGATTTTTCTATTTGCAATTTAATGCAGCTCTTACAAATGTTCTATTCTCTCTATTCAATCTACAAACTTAACATGAATTTTTTTTTAATCTGGTTTTTAAAACACTATGTGAAAACTTTCTCTTTAATATACTTTGTTCAATATGCTTTATATTTTTATCAATTCATTTTAATGTAATTAAAAAGGCCAAAATAATTTTAGACTTAATATTTTTCTATAAGTAAAACAGAATATTCTTGCTATAGGAAGGCTTTTTGAAGGAAGTCATTAATTTTGTTACATAATTGAGTTTAACTCCTAGTTTTTATCTCATGCCTTTCAAAACACAGATTAAGAAAATTATATGGATAGACTCCTTATCTAAAATAAAATTACCTTGTAATTGTAGTATGGTATAACCAAACACAAATGTGAGAAAAAACAGGTTAATTGAATAACTGGTCATTGAAAATTGTTAATAGATCCTTTGGTAGTGATTAAGAGAGACAATAGATAAGGATAGCTGTAGTTTGGTAGTATTCTGGTAAAATGTTTTGATAGAGAAAATAACTGGAAGGATGTTTATTTACTTAGTTTAATTATTTCATTCAGCAAATGTTAATTTGGACATTGTGCCCAGCACCCGCAGAATTGGTGAATAAAGTAGACATCGCACTGTTCTCTTGAAACTTATGTTCAGGAGGACAAGACAAATGCTAATAAGCTCATGCATGTCTGATTCTGCGATCCCATCGACTGTCACCCACCAGGCTCCACTGTCCATGGGATTCTCCAGGCAAGAATATTGGATTGGGTTGCCATTTCTTCCTCCAGGGGATCTTCTTGACCCAGGGATCAAACCCGGGTCTCCTACATTGCAGGCAGATTCTTTACCTCTGAGCCACCCGGGAAGCCCATTAATAAGTACATGAGTAAATCAATATGGTGAAGTATGTTAGATTTAAGTGCAGAGGAAAATAAAACAGTGTAGAGATAGACTGTGGAGAGATAACAGCTAATTCTGAGTGAATAGTCAAGAAAGTCTTATTTGAACTGAAATGAGAAGATGCCAGCCATGTGTCAGATGCTCTAGGCAGAGAAGCCAAAGGCCCCCAGGGGAGTGTTTGAGAGATGGAAACAAGGCATGTTTGACTCAGTCATGTTATACTAGGGAAAAGAGAGGAGAAAGTGCTAGGTATTTCTAAGTAACACCCTGTGAAAACCATGAAAAGAGTTGGGATGTACTCCAAGCACAGTGGAAAATTATAAACAGCATAGTGTCAGGCTCTTCTGTATAATTTTAGAAAAAAAAAATCTTATGTGAAAGAATATTTGTTCTGTACTTTAAAGTTACATACATTTAGATCTCTGTTAGTGATGCATTCTTGTTACTTAATTTAAACACTCAACACTGTCAAAATGCACATAATTTTTAACTTAATGTGGTTAGTCAGAACACTAGAAAGGCAATTAAAATCATTAGGCAATGCTATTTTCCTTAATACATTTGCACAACTGCATTTTAAGTTCTTTTATAATAAGATATTTTAATTAAATAAGATCCAATCCATTTATTTAACTGTATTTTTCTTATACAGAAACTTCACACATTATTTTTTATGGGTATATGTATGTCTATCTGACTGACATATCAATTCATTACTTCTTTAACTAGGAAGAATCGTCATGGACAGTGTTTTCTGTTCAGCCATTTAGCCATCAATATTTTTGATGATGATAAAATTGTGTATTTTCTAGCAAAAGAGACTTCAAATTGAATTTGGACTTCTTAAAAGAATTTTTGCCCAAAGGCAATAATCTTCTTTGATTGATAAATATTAGAGTTGGCTAGTGAGTTTTTGAGATTTTATTTTGGTATAGTATTTTTCCTTTTCTTTATTTTCTAGACATGAATAACTGCCAAGCAAACATTATATTTAAACCCCTGAGAAGTTCAAAAGAGATTGGAGACAGCAAAGGGAGTTCTTTTATATTTCATTATCCTCTGTAATTAACATTTCTGTCTCAGCATTAATAAAACTAAGCTTTTCCCTCCTTTTGAATTTCATTTTACTGGTTGAGGCCTTTATTATTTCTGCAAAAAGACAATCTAGCTGTTAAAACTAGCACAAGTACAAATTGGAAGGTAATTGAAGGAGAAAATTTTCTGTTGTGAAAATATGTCCAAATATTTGTTCATGTTGTTGTCAACAAAATGGTGATCATCAGTCCAAGCTAATCTTCTCAGGCACCAATTGGTTGTTGCTAAGTATTTATTTTTAGCCTTCACAGTACTAATGTGATCACATCCCATCATCCACTCTTGAGACAGCATCTTTAAAATAAAGGAAATGTGGGTGCTTCTTCTTTACCTCTTTGTCTGAAAGTGTATTTTGCATTTTAGCTCTATGCTATAACCAATCTTTAACTTTGATCATATAAGGATACTTATTCTTTTTTTAATATAAATTTATTTATTTTAACTGGAGGTTAAATACTTTACAATATTGTATTGGTTTTGCCATACATCAACATGAATCGGGAGGGTACGGGGAGGGAAGAGGGAGGGGGGTTCAGGATGGGGAATGTGTATACCTGTGCAGGATACTTATTCTTAACATTGGCTTCACTGGTAAAGAATCTGCCTGCCAATTCAGGAGACCTGGGTTAGATACCTGCATCAAGTAGATCCCCTGGAGAAGGCAATGGAACCCCACTCCAGTACTCTTGCCTGGAAAATCCCANTGTTTGACTCAGTCATGTTATACTAGGGAAAAGAGAGGAGAAAGTGCTAGGTATTTCTAAGTAACACCCTGTGAAAACCATGAAAAGAGTTGGGATGTACTCCAAGCACAGTGGAAAATTATAAACAGCATAGTGTCAGGCTCTTCTGTATAATTTTAGAAAAAAAAATCTTATGTGAAAGAATATTTGTTCTGTACTTTAAAGTTACATACATTTAGATCTCTGTTAGTGATGCATTCTTGTTACTTAATTTAAACACTCAACACTGTCAAAATGCACATAATTTTTAACTTAATGTGGTTAGTCAGAACACTAGAAAGGCAATTAAAATCATTAGGCAATGCTATTTTCCTTAATACATTTGCACAACTGCATTTTAAGTCCTTTTATAATAAGATATTTCAATTAAATAAGATCCAATCCATTTATTTAACTGTATTTTTCTTATACAGAAACTTCACACATTATTTTTTATGGGTATATGTATGTCTATCTGACTGACATATCAATTCATTACTTCTTTAACTAGGAAGAATCGTCATGGACAGTGTTTTCTGTTCAGCCATTTAGCCATCAATATTTTTGATGATGATAAAATTGTGTATTTTCTAGCAAAAGAGACTTCAAATTGAATTTGGACTTCTTAAAAGAATTTTTGCCCAAAGGCAATAATCTTCTTTGATTGATAAATATTAGACTTGGCTAGTGAGTTTTTGAGATTTTATTTTGGTATAGTATTTTTCCTTTTCTTTATTTTCTAGACATGAATAACTGCCAAGCAAACATTATATTTAAACCCCTGAGAAGTTCAAAAGAGATTGGAGACAGCAAAGGGAGTTCTTTTATATTTCATTATCCTCTGTAATTAACATTTCTGTCTCAGCATTAATAAAACTAAGCTTTTCCCTCCTTTTGAATTTCATTTTACTGGTTGAGGCCTTTATTATTTCTGCAAAAAGACAATCTAGCTGTTAAAACTAGCACAAGTACAAATTGGAAGGTAATTGAAGGAGAAAATTTTCTGTTGTGAAAATATGTCCAAATATTTGTTCATGTTGTTGTCAACAAAATGGTGATCATCAGTCCAAGCTAATCTTCTCAGGCACCAATTGGTTGTTGCTAAGTATTTATTTTTAGCCTTCATAGTACTAATGTGATCACATCCCATCATCCACTCTTGAGACAGCATCTTTAAAATAAAGGAAATGTGGGTGCTTCTTCTTTACCTCTTTGTCTGAAAGTGTATTTTGCATTTTAGCTCTATGCTATAACCAATCTTTAACTTTGATCATATAAGGATACTTATTCTTTTTTTAATATAAATTTATTTATTTTAANGTCCTGGGTGTTCATTGGAAGGACTGATGTTGAAGCTGAAACTCCAATACTTTGGCCACCTGATGCGAGAAGCTGACTTATTTGAAAAGACCCTGATGCTGGGAAAGATTGAGGGCAGGAGGAGAAGGGGACGACAGAGCATGAGATCGTTGGATGGTATTGCTGACTCGATGGACATGAGTTTGTGTGGACTCTGGGAGTTGGTGATGGACAGGGAGGCCTGGCGTGCTGTGGTTCATGGGGTCACAGAGTCGGACACGACTGAGTGGCTGGACTGAACTGAACTGAGTTACCATCTGCAGTGATTTTGGAGCACTAGAAAATAAAGTCTATCTCTGTTTCCACTGTTTCCCCATCTATTTGCTATGAAGTAATGGGACAGGATGCCATGACCTTAGTTTCTAAATGTTGAGTTTTAAGCTAGCTTTTTCATTCTGCTTTTTTACTTTCATCACGAGGCTCTTTAGTTCCTCTTTGCTTTCTACCATAAGGGTAGCATCATCTGCATATCTGAGGTTATTGATATTTCTCCCTGCAATCTTAATTCCAGCTTATGCTTCATTCAGTATGGTATTTCTCTTGATATGTTCTGCATATAAGTTAAATAAACAAAGTGACAATATACAGCCTTGTCGTACTCCTTTCCCAATTTGGAACCAGTCCGTTGTTCCATGTCCAGTTTTAACTGTTGCTTCTTGACCTGCATACAGATCTCAGGAGACAGGTCATGTGGTCTGATATTCCCATCTCTTTCAGAATTTTCCAGTTTGTTGTAATCCGCAAAGTCAAAGGCTTGGACATAGTCGATGAAACAGAGTAGATATGTTTTCTGGAACTATTTTGCTTTTTTTATGATCAATGGATGTTGGCAATTTGATCTCTGTTTATGCTGCCTTTTCTAAATCCAGCTTGAACATCTGAAAGTTCTCAGTTCATGCACTGTTGAAGCCTAGCTTGAAGAAATTTGAGCATTACTTTGCTAGCATGTGAGATGAGTGCAATTGTGCAGTAGTTTGAGCGTTCTTTGGCATTGCCTTTCTTAGGGACTGGAATGAAAACTGTCCTTTTTCTAGTCCTGTCCACTGCTGAGTTTTCCAAATTATATGGTATATTGAATGCAGCACTTTAACAGCAGCATCTTTTAGGATTTGAAATAGTTCAACTGGAACTCCATCACCTCCACTATCTTTGTTCATAATGTTGAGAACCCTGTGAGACAGTATGAAAAAAAACTAGAATTAGGATAAGCTAATGGTGGAAAAAAGAAACAAAATTGGGTTGCCATAGAAGGTATTTTAGCTATTATTAATGCCCAGTATTGAAAATTATAACTTTTGCTGTTTGCAGTTTGTGAAATACACTTGTGAAAATTTTTTCTCTCTTATTTTGTTACTATATTTATAGGGTATTTTCAATTTATTTTCTTGCCATTTTTCTCTCATTTGACATCACAACAAATTCTGTCAAGTCTCAAAATCGTTTCTTCCTTTTACTCATGCTGACTATAATTCTGAAGTTATTTTAAGATTTTAAGTAGTTTTTCAATTGCACTGAAGATTTTAAATTGCTACCATAAATACTTTTATAAAAAATAGTATCAGCTTATCAAGAAAGAGAACCATTACATTTTAAACAGGTTTTCAGGCTTTGCTAATCATTTTCCATCTCAAATTCTGTATATTTTTTAAGATTTCCAAATATATGACAGAAACTGATTTATTTTTAAGCCTACATTTAGCATTCTGGTATTTAATTGTGCCATGTTTTAGGAATGTTTTATTGTAGAATTTAATCAGATGTCTCTGGGTCTAAATGAAATAGTCCTTTTTTTTTTTTTTTTGAGTATAATTGCTTGACAATGGTGTGTTAGTTTCTGCTGTACAACAACATGAATCAGCTATATGTGTAGATATTTTCCCACCCTTTTAAGCCTCCATCCCATCTTTTTGGTCATCACAGAGCCCTGAGCTGAGAGCTCCCTGTGCTATACAGCAGCATTTTAATTTAAATGGTAGACTGTGCAAAAATATGATAGGAAAAGCTAAGGGAAAAGAAACCCAGTGGAAGATTTGGGTTGCAGTTGTTTATTTAAAACAAAAAACAAACAAAAAAAACATAAGGTAGCTCAGCTCTCCAAGTGAACCAGCCAGATAAGATCTAAAATCATGTATAGGACCTGTCTGTTGCATCAGATTCTCTTATTTAGTTTCATTGAAATCTCTAAATAAATTATTTAGCCAACTGTGTGGTTTTCTATTAAGTCATATTGGAATCATGGCCAAACCAAATATCTTATATGAGTAAGTGATGATACGGGTAATGCAAATAAGGTCATTCGAAACTCCTTTTTTTAATAAATAATACTTGAGGAGGGCTTCCATTCGATTACTGAAACCAACATTCCACAGGTGATATATCTCTTTCTCTAATTCCGAAGTTCAGTCCAGTTAAATTCATTTCCCTTCTATGTTTTTGTTGATGGGCCAGCAGATATAGTTAGTTTATTGCTTAGTATTGAACTGTTCCTTTGATCTATACAGTTTTCTTTTCCTATTCATGTACATAGAGAAGGAGCATGCTGCTGCTGCTAAGTTGCGTCAGTCGTGTCCGACTCTGTGCGACCCCATAGATGGCAGCCCACCAGGCTCCCCCGTTCCTGGGATTCTCCAGGCAAGAACACTGGAGTGGGTTGCCATTTCCTTCTCCAATGCATGAAAGTGAAAAGTGAAAGTGAAGTTGCTCAGTCGTGCCTGACTCTTAGCGACCCCATGGACTGCAGCCCACCAGGCTCCTCCATCCATGGGGTTTTCCAGGCGAGAGCACTGGGGTGGGGGTCATCGCCTTCTCTGGAGAAGGAGCATAGTATGCTTTATTTACAAGTGCCTTGGTTAGTTTTATCCACTGAAACTATGAAAACCCTTTTAAATTACAACTAGAACTCTTCTTCTCTGTCCAAGCCTCTGCACTTACTACTTATGAAACCATTGTGTTTAAGTGTTGCTTTGCCACCTCATTTATTTCTAGTAATATAAACTGGAAAACTTCTTCACAGTCTCAGTATAAATTCCCAAAGCAGTTATACTGACCCCGTGCTTTATTAGAAACTTCTTCTTTTATTGAGTTGAAATGTTTTCTTATATTTCAACCTATAGCTCAACCCCTTATGGCTAGACAGAACAAATCATATTCCACACAACAGCCTTTCAAGTATTTGAAAATGGTTTTATTCTCCCACACCTTCTCTGGCTTCCCTGGTGGCTCAGACGATAAAAGCATGTGCCTACAATGTGGGAGATCCAGGTTCGGGTGGATTCCCTGAAGAAGGAAATGGCACCCAACTCCCGTACTCTTGCCTGGAGAATCCCATGGACAGTGGAGCCTGGGAGCTCGAGTCCATGGGGTCCCAAAGAGGTAGGACTGAGCGACTTCACTTTCACTTTTCACACCGTCTGTGCTCTGGGCAGTTTTTCATGAGTCACGGCTTTAATTTCTTTAACCTCCTATCTTCTGAATATAATTCCAATTACTGTTTATAGTCAGGACTCTAGCATTAGCCTGAACATCACAGAATAAAGCTGGACCTAGACTTAATAATCTATCTGCATTAATACTCCCGGCTACCTAGCCACACATGCACTTGCCCATCTGATCAAATTAGCTTCTCAAATAATTGTTTCATCATGGTGATGCATATTAAATATAAAATAAACTAGAAGGTGGGCTTGAGATAGAACTGAAGCATCAATTGTTGGTTAGATCAAAGAAATAGTAGTTATATGTTAAGAACTCATATTAACATTGAACACATCTTTTAGAAATTTTAAAAGCCATACACTGTTAAGAGATTTGTAAGTCCTCAATAAGGTTTTTAAGTACTCCCATGTCAAATCCTATAAAAAATAATTTATCTCAGAAATGTACAGAAGTAGCTATTTTTTTGGCTTAAATAAGTCAGTGATGCCATAGGCACTCCAAGTGGGCTTGATTCCTCCACGGAAGAGACTAAGAAAGCACTGATCGAGAAGAGCCTCTCTCTGGCTGTCCTCGCCATTCCAGGCTGGTCGCCTGCCAAACCTCGTCCCTCCCTGTAAGACTGCCAACACCACTTCATGCAGCAAGTCTGTGCAATTTGCTTTTCTGGGAGGCAATATTAGGGCAGGGCTGAATGATTGAGAGAATCAAAAGCTATAGGCTCTGAGACGAGAGGGCTGTCCTGTGGCCTTATAAGCAGGTTACATTTTGGTCCTTTTAAGCTTGGGAGATAAACCTCTTGGTAACATAGAAAAGGCTTGAGTGGCTAAACCAAGAGACTCTCTTGAATGGGGCAAATGACCCTCATCACAGGTGTGTTATTCATGGAGCATTATTCACCAGAGCACCCCCTAGACAAAAGCAAACAAACAATACATAGAGACATCAGTTGGGGCCAAATTTCATATAAAGGATCTTCCTTATAGAATTATTTATTAATATAATTGGAAGGAAAAAGCATACAGTCTGAATGGCCAAAAATTATACAATTAATTGTAGGATATTCATTAAAGGAAATATTATGCATCCTGTGTAATGATGCCAAAGAAAAACCTTCAATTTCTATAAAAGTTGATGAGATACTAGATCAAAATTCAAATTTGAAGGCAATCTTATGGTGGCATTTTGTTAAAAAGCATAAGTGAAATATTGGGAGATAGCAATAATTGAGAATGAGATGTGGAAATAGGAGTTAAGGATTATCAAACAAAATTTTAGACTATTACTAGACGGTAGAGAGGTACGATGACATGATTATTTTAATTTCAGTATTTGTGTTTATAGGTGCCATGCAAACACAGAGAATATAAAGTTATTGCTTTTGTAATAGAAGTATGTATAATTTAAAAATCAAAAACCATCATGATGCATAGACACACGATATTTCTAGATTACAATCAACAGAAACCCGCTCTAGGGAACTTTTTTTTTTTTTAATGGTGTGTTGGAAACTTACCAAAAAACTCCCCAAATATGCTGAATTCAAGATTGAGAAAGACGTCAGGGGAAGCTGAATACTGAGCGAGGCCAGGACGCTGAATAAAGAACTAGATCAGGCAGAATAAGGCAATGCTGTGCGTGGAACTCCTCCGCTGGTACCTTTCTCACTGGACTTTGATCTTGACCCTTGACACCTCTTTTCCTATGCTCAGAATAATCACTCGCCCTCCTTACAGCTTAGCCTCACTGTGTTAAGATACAAAAGTCCACAGTGGGATGGTGTCTATTACTGGCCCATAACCCATAGTATATGTCCACGCCCAAGCTTTCGGGGCTCTGCAGTGAAATTGTTGTTAAGGTGCTAAGTTGTATCCTACTCTTTTGCAACTCTATGGACTCTAGCCCCACCAGGTCCCTCTGCCCATAGAATTTCACAGGCAAGAAGACTGGAGTGGGTTGTCATTTCCTTCTCCAGGGGATCTTCCTGACCCAGGGATCAAACCTGTGTCTCCTGCTTGCCAGGGGGATTCTTCACCCTGAGCCACCAGGGAACCTCTTCAGGTGGAGACACACCTCTAATTTTGAGATTTCTATCACCTTCTTCCAATAGAAAGCTTCTTAGGTGCTAAGTAATGGCACATGTTCTAGATATCAGATGTTGGAAGAGATAGTAAAAAATTGTGTTAATATTTCTCTGGGGATGCTTAAAATCTTTGAACAGGTTTCTTAAGATAGATTTTTATCTGTACAGGAAAGTCTGTGTATGCCACAATTCCTAAGACTCCAGAATATTTCAATAATATGTATTATGTAGCTCAGAATAGAAATGCATTCTTCTGGAGACCAATATGTGAAATAGTTTGTATATACGTTGCCAACCTCAGACACTATATATTAGTGTCAATATACTTTAGAGTAACATCAGGATGTGTTTTGCTCAAGAGAGCTATGAAATTTAGTCCTTTTGAAATACTAAGGGAGAGGAAGATACTAAATAACTATAAAAATCTAAATTTAAAAATACATACAAATATTTTTATTTTTTGAATAATAGATAGTAGCCTGTCTTCTTTGGCTTAATAGGCTTGAAAGGAAAATCCAAACTAAAGTTATGGTAATCCACAATTAGGTTAATAATGCAGCAAGAACTTCTTGCTAGTAGAACAATATTTATTAAGTGTGTTAGCTGCACTTTTATAAGATGTCTTACAAGGTCACAGAGAAAGTTATAGTTGTAGTAGCTTCCACTGAGTGGTTTTATGAGGTAATAGATGACATTTAACAGATGAACATGGAAAAACAGAATAGACATCATAGATAAATATAGGACTATATTATTTACAAATGTGTGCTATGGGATATTGAAATGGCTTAAACACATTGAATTTCTTTAATACAAATTCAAGAAGCAATTGAATTTTCAAAAATTCATGTTTTCCATTTCTTCATTTTATGCAGTCAGATGTAATTTTATAAACTTTGCAGCCTAAAGATCTCTAAATATGCATTTTTAATGAGAGGTCCCACATAAATGTTTTATTTTAATTGAGGAAGAAAGGAAAGAGCCCATTAAATAATGTTGTCTTTTGTATGTATAAATGAAGTCTGAGTTGACAATTCAAAGCCTTCTATGATTTTCTCAGTTGAAATCAACTCTCTTTCTTCTCTTCCACGTCTCCCTGAACTTTGCTTTTACCTGTATTCTCTCATTAAATTTACATCATATGATGATGAGAACAATGATGATAATCAGTTCAGGTCAGTCACTCAGTCGTGTCCGACTCTTTGCAACCCCATGAATCACAGCACGGCAGGCCTCCCTATTCATCACCATCTCCCTGAGTTCACTTAGACTCACGTCCATTGAGTCTGTGATGCCATCCAGCCATCTCATCCTCGGTCATCCCCTTCTCCTGCCCCCAACCCCTCCCAGCATCAGAGTCTTTTCCAATGAGTCAACTCTTCCCATGAGGTGGCCAAAGTACTGGAGGTTCAGCTTAAGCATCATTCCTTCCAAAGAAATCCCAGGGTTGATCTCCTTCAGAATGGACTGGTTGGATCTCCTTGCAGTCCAAGGACTCTCAAGAGTCTTCTCCAACACCACAGTTCAAAAGCATCAATTTTTCGGCACTCAGCCTTCTTCACAGTCCGTCACATCCATACACGACCACAGGAAAAACCATAGTCTTAATGAACCCTTAATGATTGGACAATCAAAGTTTAAACAGATTAGCTAATTTATCCAAGGTTGTACCACTTATAAATAAAGTACTAAGATTCAGTCTTAAGCAGTCTAGTTCTAGAGTCCATACTTCCAATCCATGCAGTATTCATTGAATATATATTTTCTCCTCTTTTTAGAAGGAAAGGCATCCATCTTATTTAGCAATATACCTTTCATAATAATGAAGACCATGATGACCACAAAATAAATAAGATTAAAAGGAAACTGATTAAAATGTCCATTAGGGACATTATTATAGTGTGATTGTAAATAATTAATTTCATCCTTTTATTATTTTAATATGTTTTCCTAATTATGCTGTAATAATTAGAAACCAGTATAAGAGATAGTTAATAACAGGAATTCTGGTCAGACATACCTGATTTCAGGTTATCTCTCCTTCACTTCATCGCTTTAACAGATTATCCATGACTTCAGTTATCTAATAATAAAATGGGAATATTATAATGGAAACTATGTTTAAGACTATTGCAACAAAGATATACTTATTGGAGTATCTGGTAGAAAGCAACAAATAGAACTTAGCTATTATTTTTAATCAAAATTATTAAAAAAGAGAGAATACTACTAGTATATCATAAATAAAGAATACTAAAATTTATGGTCATTGAGATTCTTAAAAATAATTCTTTGAATCCTTAAAGTAGATTTTTATCTATATAAGAAATTCTAATTGTGTGTATTAAAATTCCTAACACTCTGAAACGTTTCAGTTATGTGTTATATACAGGTCAGGTCATGATTCTAATGTGCAAAGTGAATAGAATAAGTAAAAATGCTTACAAGGGTGTATGTACCTGAAAAGATTTCTTCTTGTTGGGTATGCTACCATGATATAGTCATATTTAACAATGAATGGTGTTTGGAATCAACTTATAGGTATACAAAGTATAGTTACATGGTACTTCTGAGGTTATCTGGTATATTCAATGGTATTGAATTTTATTTGGAATTTTTCTATGGCTTGAATCACAAAATACTGCAGAGACAGGGTCAGGAAAAAATAAAAGATGGTGAGAATGAGGTGAAAACTAAATGATATCTGGATTTTATAAATAAGCAAAAAAGCATCATTTTAGTTAATGTCTCTGTAGTTCATGAAAACTATATAAGAGAAGCTTAGGTCTAAGAGAAGATAAGAGATAATATTTCTAAAATTAACATATCTTTTATGATCACTGCAGAAATTTCAATATATTTTATCTTGCATCAAAAAGTTACATCTAAATATTTCTTTATAAAAGTTTCCTTAGGGTTACACATGGAAAAGGAAATAGCACCCTACTCCAGTACTCTTGCCTGGAAAATCCCATAGACTGAGAAGCCTGGTAGGCTACAGTACATGGGGTTGCAGAGTCAGATGTGACTGAGCGACTTCACTTCGCTTCACTTCTTCACGAGGGTTATACAAACTGAGAGAGGTACAAAATTATTTGACTTTTCTCTGTGCAATTCTAAATCAAATAAAGTTCTCTCAACTATGAGATACTATGATCAGTTTGCAGGTCTTGAACTGGGCTGTCACTTATACTGAATATATGAGACAGTTCTCCATATTCATATAATTTTTCCAAGCAGGTACCAGCATGTCCTGTACATACTATGTGTTCAACAAATGTATTACTAATGAAGTTACATGGCATGAAATTATAGGACCTGTCTTCAGTAGGACCTTCTATAGGACCTTGCCACTTGCTGATTATTTAGCTTTGGGCAAGTAATTTAACTCCTTAGAATGTAAATTTATGTATTTCTAGATCCAACCAGTCCATTCTGAAGGAGATCAACCCTGGGATTTATTTGGAAGGAATGATGCTAAAGCTGAAACTCCAGTACTTTGGCCACCTCATGAGAAGTTGACTCGTTGGAAAAGACTCTGATGCTGGGAGGGATTGGGGGCAGGAGGAGAAGGGGATGACAGAGGATGAGGTGGCTGGATGGCATCACTGACTCAATGAACGTGAGTCTAAGTGAACTCTGGGAATTAGTAATGGACAGGGAGACCTGGCGTGATGCAATTCCTGGGGTCACAAAGAGTCAGACATGACTGAGTGACTGAACTGAACTGAAAATTTAAAAAATAATTTTCTTTGTCTCTATTAAGAAGATATTTGTAAATTATCTTTGAAAATTTTAAATGCTAACCATTATAAAGCCATTTCTAAGGCAGAATGGAAAAGAAATGCAAAAAAGAAAAATGGCTGTCTGAGGAGGCCTTGCTATGAAAAGAAGAGAAGCAAAAAGAAAAGGAGAAAAGAAAAGATACACCCATTTGAATGCAGAGTTCCAAAGAATAGCAAGGATAGATAAGAAAGCCTTCTTCAGCAATCAATGCAAAGAAATAGGGGAAAACACCAGAATGGGAAAGACTAGAGATCTCTTCAAGAAAATTAGAGATGCCAACGGAACATTTCATGCAAAGATAGGCTCAATAAAGGACAGAAATGATATGGACCTAACAGAAGCAGAAGATATTAAGAAGAGGTGGCAAGAATACACAGAAGAACTGTACAAAAAACATCTTCAAGACCAAGATAATCATGATGGTGTGATCACTCACCTAGAGCCAGGCATCCTGGAATGAAGCATTACTATGCAAAAAGCTAGTGATGGTGATGGAATTCCAGTTGAGCTATTTCAAATCTTGAAAGATGATGCTGTGAAAGTGCTGCACTCAGTATGCCAGCAAATTTGGAAAGCTCAGCAGTGGCCACAGGACTGGGAAAGGTAAGTTTTCATTCCAATCCCAAAGAAAGGTAATGCCAAAGAATGATCAAACTACCCTACAATTGCACTCATCTCACATGCTAGTAAACTAATCCTCAAAATTCTCCAAGCCAGGCTTCAGCAATACGTGAATGTCCAGATGTTCAAGCTGATTTTAGAAAAGGCAGAGGAACCAGAGATCAAATTGCTAACATCGGCTGGATCATCAAAAAAGCAAGAGAGTTCCAGAAAAACATCTATTTCTGCTTTATTGACTATGCCAAAGCCTTTGATTGTGTGGATTGCAATGAAGTATGGAAAATTCTGAAAGAGATGGGAATACCAGACCACCTGACCTGCCTCTTGAGAAACCTATATGCAGGTCAGGAAGTAACAGTTAGAACTGGACATGGAACAACAGACTGTTTCCAAATAGGAAAAGGAGTACGTCAGGGCTGTATATTGTCACCCTGCTTATTTAACTTGTATGCAGAGTACATCATCAGAAATGCTGGGCTGGATGAAACACAAGCTGGAATCAAGATTGCCAGGAGAAATATCAGTAACCTCAGATATGCAGATGACACCACTCTTATGGCAGAAAGTGAAGAGGAACTAAAAAGCTTCTTGAGGAAAGTGAAAGAGGAGAGTGAAAAAGTTGGCTCAAAGCTCAACATTCAGAAAACTAGGATCATGTCATCTGGTCCCATCACTTCATGGGACATAGATGGGGAAATAGTGGAAACAGTGTCAGACTTTATTTGAGGGGGGCTCCAAAATCACTGCAGATGGTGATTGCAGCCATGACATTAAAAGACACTTACTACTTTGATGCTGGGAGGGATTGGGGGCAGGAGGAGAAGGGGACGACAGAGGATGAGATGGCTGGATGGCATCACTGACTCGATGGACGTGAGTCTGAGTGAACTCCGGGTGCTGTGATCAGCTGGGAGGCCTGGCATGCTGCGATTCATGGGGTCGCAAAGAGTTGGACACGACTGAGCGACTGAACTGAACTCCTTGGAAGGAAAGTTATGACCAAACTAGATAGTGTATTCAAAAGCAGAGATGTTACTTTACTAACAAATATCCATCTAGTCAAAGCTATCATTTTTCCAGTGGTCATGTATGGATGTGAGAACTGGGCTATAAAGAAAGCTGAGTGCCAAAGAACTGATGCTTGAACTGTGGTGTTGGAGAAGAGTCTTGAGAGTTTCTTGGACTGCAAGGAGATCCAACCAGTCCATCCTAAAGGAGATCAGTCCTAGGTGTACATTGGAAAGAATGATGCTGAGGCTGAAACTCCAATTCTCTGGCCATCTCATGTGAAGAGTTGACTCATTGGAAAAGACCCTGATGCTGGGAGGGATTGGGGGCAGGAGGAGAAGGGGACGACAGAGGATGAGGTGGCTGGATGGCATCACTGATTCAATACGCATGAGTTTGGGTGAACTCCAGGAGTTGGTGATGGACAGGGAGGCCTGGCATGCTGCGATTCACGGGGTCACAAAAAGTCAGACGTGACTGAGCGACTGAACTGAACTGAACTGAACTGAACTGAAGGCAGAATGACAATGGTCTTAATATCATGGAATCACAGTTTCTGTATTAAGAGACCTTAAAAGTTATTAAGTTCAACCATACCACTGATACTTCATTATCTTTCTAAATAGGGATGTGATGGATATGACATGCAATTTTATTTTTTACATAAGGGTTTTAGCTCTACGCTTTGAGTTATAAAGGAGTGTCATTTTCAGTACTTTACTCCACTCTTTTAATCCTCATATAATGAGAAGGAAGACTTTTATCTCTATGTTAGAGATGAGGAAACATTAAAAAAAAAAAAAAGAAAAAAGAATTGTAATGTTACTTGCACTGTGACTCAGTGAGACTTGAATCTCAGCAGTCAGGATGGAGACAATCCTCAGAGTCTATAACCCTAACTTAACCAGCATGGTGCACCCTCCCCAGGTGATGCAGAATATGGGAATCTTCTCTGCTCCCTGCATACAAGTGTGGATAGATATAAGAAGCATGCTTTTGAATTCTGTACCATGTCAGAGTCTAGACCCCAGCACAGTTGCATGAAGGAAATATTCTTTATCTTTACAGTCCAGTTTGGTAGCCAGTAGCCACCTTTGGCTTTTTCTACAATCAGAGGGTGGAGTTTACTTTCAATTAAATTAGGATATTAATTAAATTGCATCATTGAGTTTTTTTTTTTTAACATCCTTGTAGCTTGTTTTTTTAATATTTATTTATTTAAGGCTGTGCTGGATTTTAATTGCTGCTCTCAGGCTTCCTATGGTTGCAGGGTGTGAGTTTCTCGCTAGGGTAGCCTGTGTTGCTGTGGTGCACAGGATCTAAGGTGCACGGGCTTCAGTAGTTGTGGCACGTGGGACCAGTAGTTGCAGCTCACAGCATCCAGAATGTGGGCTCGTTAGTTTTGGTGTATAGGCTCATCTGCCCTGAGGCATGTGTGATCTTCCTGGACCAGGGATCGAACTGGTATTTCTTGCATTGCAAGGCAGACTCTTAACCACTGGACCACCAGGGAAGCCCATCATTGAGCTTTTTAAAAATGGTGGTGATTTAGTCGCTAAGATATGTCCAACTCTTGCGACCCCATGGGCTGTAGCCTGTCAGGCTCCCCTGGCCATGGGATTTCCCAGGCAAGGATACTGGAGTGGGTTGCCATTCCCTTCTTCAGGGGATCTGCCTGACCCAGGAATCAAAACTGTGTCTCCTGCATTGCAGGCAGTCTCCTATATTGTAAGTGGATTCTTTAGCACTGAGCCACCAGAGATCCTCCCTTTTAAAAAATTATTTTTTATTTGACATAATTTCAGAGTTATAGGAAAAAATGCAAGAACACAACAAGGAATTACTATGTTCACTTCACTTGGAATCCCCAATGGTTATTACTGTTTCTCTCTTTGTCTCTTCTCTCTCTGTCTCTTTCCCTTCCTCTCTCTCTCTTCTTTCTTCCCTCCTCCCCTCTATTTTTTCTTTTCTCTCTCTGTCTCTTTGTGTATATGATTAATGCCCTGAACCCCTCAAGAGTAAGTTGCAGGCATGATTCCTCTTTCCTTTTTCTAAATACTTATGTGCATTTCCTAAAAATAAAGACATTATCTTACCTAAATCAAGAAATTAACATTTACTAGTCATAATACTATTATCTAATCTACAGACCTTGTTCAGTTTTTAGTAGTTGTCCCAATAATGTCTTTTATCTCCAAAGCAAATACCATCTTATGCTTTGCATTCAATCTTCGTGTCTCTTTAATCTTTACTCTGAAACAGTTCTCAGTCTTGGTATTGTTCCATGACGTAGATTTTTTTTTTTTTTCTTTTTAATGATATCAGCCGGTTAGTTTGCAGATTATTTCTCAGTTTAGGTTTGTCCTTTGTTTCCTCCTAATTAGATGTACTTGTGCACTTTCAATAGTAATCACAAAGCTATGACACGTCCTTTGCAGTACATCATATCAGGAGGCACATGACATCCATTTGCTCCTTTATGTTGGCCCATTGTGGCCATGTTAAGCTAGATCACTTCATCTCTTAGCCAAGGTTCTGTCTACTAAGAACATGTTTGCTAGTTAAACTTACAAATCCTTATTTATTTTAATGCTCTGGTTGTTTGAGATTTGGGTAGAGAGAGCCCCCCTCAAGCTGGCTCTTATATCCTTTTGACATGACTCCATCATTGTTTGAGTACATCCCTAATTTCTGACATAAGAAGGCACTTCAGACTGACATTTTATCTTCCCTGACTGCCTCCTGAAACTATTAATTTCATCAAAATGCCTTGGTTTATATGAGTGAAAGAAAAGTATTTTGGAAGCAAGAGCTTAGAGCCTGGTAAACTTCTTGTTGCTACTGGGTGTCATTCCTTCTAGGCCTTTTAGCAGAGGTGAGTGTATGTACCACCATATATGTATGTGCATTCAAACCCATATATATTTCTTCCTCCCCTCCTACCTTTCTTGCTTCCTATCTATATCACAAAAGTTGTAAATTCATACTGGTTCAGATTCAAACAAGTTCAAGTTCATTTCCAACCGACATCATGGAGTTAATTGTATCTTTCCTCTTTCCCATATTTGTAACTCCCATTTCTGACAGTACAAGATCTAGATCTCATTATCTATAATATATTATTTGTTCAGTTCTAGAACACATAGGAAATAGTTTCAAAATCATTAACCAATAAATCTTTAAAAAGATACCTACTGTGTAGAATTTAATAGCTGTTTAGAATTTTCTGTCTTCGAACTGAGGATATACAGTCCAAATACACAAAGTCCAAACAGTTTAAAAGTTACCTGCATTCTCCCCCTCTCCCCCCACACCCAATGTGGCTATGTTATTCATTTGATACAAACACATGGCTGTCCATATTTCTGTTTTCGGTTTTTAGATTTGGGTCCCTCCCAGCAATGTTGTCTATTTTTTTTTAAATATGTGAAACATTAACCATTTCCAAAAATTAGAATTTTACTAGACATGCTATTCAGAGAAGGATTATCCCACCCTCTTCTTCCTTCATAGAACTTTTTTGTTGAATAAATAAGATAATGTTTAGATTGGACCTATTTAGATTCCAAAAAGTCCCATCTAGCTATTCATGTAATAATATTGCTTTACCTTTTCAGTTACACACTGCTTAAATATTTCATTCATTTTCTTCCCATCAGCAAAACCAAATTGGAATGCAACTGTGCAAATAAACTTCTTATCCAGTTTTGATATTTTAAGTCTTACTGGGAACAGATTATTTTGATATTCTTATCACAGTTGATCACAAAACACCATTGTGTTTAGTTTCCCAGTTAATTAATAGCCTATCTTATTACTTTAAAAAGTCGAATATGCTTACTGTCTGTGGACAAGCATAATGTTAACGGGAGGAGTTATGTAGGAAACATATCAAAATAACACCTCATTTCACTGGTGCCTTCCACATGAAGAAAATGGCTATAATTCTGTATGAAGGTTATAATTGTCAGACTGGGTTAAAACAAAGACTGTTTAGGTATGTCTCAAGAAATGAGCAGATTGCATGCTTAACTCATTCTGAGAGTTAATGTTTCTAGATGAAGTCATGCACCACAAAGGAAGTTGGGGGAGGAAGCATTACATCATTAGAATCACTTTTATTTTAATGAAATTCTTTTAAGAAAAAGCTTTGTTTCTGGGAGCATCTAACATTGCTGCATTTTTCTCATGAGTTATGTGCATACTTAACTCGTGATACTGCTATGTGTACAGAACTAATGATATTCAATAAATAAGCCAGAGAACGGATTTCTTCTCATTGTTAAAGGTTTGCAATAGTATTTCTGGATAAAAAGTAAGGTGTTTCTTTCATTAGGAGAAATATATATATTCTCAGTAAAACATCCATATATTTCTTTTTATGACTATGTATAAAACATCAAACTTCATTAAAAATTTAAAATCAAATTTAATTTTACTATGGTAGCATAACTAAGCAAAAGCAATGGAAGAAACAAAAAGGAAAAGTATATTTCTAT